>JAQFXW010002399.1:0-13161 GCA_034693945.1 Dendrobaena attemsi
GCGGTTCGCTAGCAGAACTTGAAACGAGGGATAGGTATTCTCGAGGCCCCCAGACAAACTGGGGCTGACAAACTCTTGAATGTTAACAATTTGTGTTCATTATAAATAAAGAATGTACATATAAAAAAAAAATTAAAATAATTTACGTTTTTTTATTACAATAAAGAATTATTATTAGCAAGTAAAGTAATCAGAAGACATTCTTAAAGAAAATTAGGAAATTAATGAAATTAATTAAAAGTAGTGGTTTTTAATCGAAATAACGACGTAAGTACTGTATATCTGAAACAACTTAAAAGCAATGGGAGCATTGTGTAAGTTTAGTTGACGGTTATTGACTTATAAAGATCTGAGGAATTTCAATGTAAACAATAATTGTGTGATCGCAGGCGATGGAGTCGTTTGAGGAGAGTGAGCATGACAGAGACCACGTGGACTGCCACCTCGATGGTCGTGATGATGGCGGTAGTACGATGCCCCCGACGAGGTCCTGCTCCTTCTGCAGCCACTCCTCCAGTCACCTGTCGAGGCAGAGCTCAGAGTGCACGACGGCATCAGCCAAGCGCGTCCATCAGTTGGCTATACCTCAACAGGTATATATGCCCTAATTAAGAGTTCAATCATCCGCGGAAATACAGGACAATTTTAGGTTCAGATCGCTACGTGAAGTATAATTAATCCGATCATGGCTTGGAAAAGTGTAAGATGTATGCAGATGTAAAATATGTAACATTACGTATTACGTAAAACATGCAGTTTGAATAATAATATTGCTATAAAGTTCAGTATGAACGATGTGTCATATAATGTCAAGCCCTATATGGTCTATAGGTAAAGTAGAGAACAAGCAACAGATGCCTCTGTGATATGTGGAATGGGTGAATCATATATGCTATGAATGAACGATAGTCATTGAAATTGTTAGAAATGGAGGAAGTATATTATTATTCTAAGTAGTATGAGAGTGGTATGGACATTGGACAAGCTATAAGACTTATGGTATATATGGGTTGAGTGCACTTATAAGTATACCGCCAATGGCCCGCAACCACTCGTCGCACCTGTAGTTAACCATTTTTGTTCCAGGTGGCGAAACCGATAACGCAGGAACCGGAACGGATCTTCAAGATCGTTCTGGCGGGTGATGCAGCAGTTGGGAAGTCGAGCTTCATCATGAGACTCTGCAAGAATAAGTTCATCACTAATCTCAACTCCACTCTAGGTAACTGCTCATTATTATTACCATTCCTACTGTGTGTTATTTTATTGGTATGGAATACAACTGTCTCCGACATCATCTGCCATCCTTCCAATGTTCAGCTGAAGTGAAAAAGCCTAAAGGAAATCGATAAGCAATAAATGTGCGAAAGACTTTCTCGAAGTCGCTATACCATGTAATTCTTTTAATCGGATGAGACTAGAACCCAAACAGACCAAACGCTGTATAACTAATCACATAAATATACAGAGTTTCGTAGATAGACTCAACCCTCCTCCGACAGTTGGCTTGGTAAATGACGCCTGTTCACTTTGATTGAGCATCAGCGCTGTAGTCGGGATCGCCTAATGCACTTGAATGGGTGCTATAGAACTCATCGAATACAATAATAAATAAGTACAAATGAAGCAATCGGCGTCGATCGTGTCTGCCGACAGCACAATTGAAAGATTAATCAAAGATGTGGAGACGATTCATCACTTGACATTTGACGTCATCTGTGTCGTAAAGCATCGTCCTTGTAAACCATCGACTGAGATCGAAGAACAAAAATTCTCAACATTTCATCGATTTCTTTCGTCGTCATAGATCAATAGTTATGCTCCACGCATATATCCTTCGTTCGCCCACTTTCACTCGGTACATTGTTAGCGATGAGTCATTCCTAACACAGGACTGAGTCAATTATGAACCAAAGATTGAAGTGTACAAGTCTCGTTGAGTTTCTCGTCGTTAAATCGTCAACTCCGTGACGAATGAAAAATGTCTTTCAATTTTAACAGAAATGTCGAATTCTGTGCAGCGCTGCTTGATACCTATACATAATAATTTATTTGCAATTGTACTAAGAATTGATTAGGACATTAAAAACAAATCGGCATTGAACTTTCTAAAGTGGGATCTGGTCATGGCAAAAATTCGACATATTGTAGAAGTTAGAAAACCTCATTTCTTTATAATTGCAATGATTGATTGATTGATTGCAGGAGTTGACTTTCAGACGAAGACTCTTGAAGTGGACGGTAGGGTGATCGCTCTTCAGTTGTGGGACACAGCTGGACAAGAAAGGTTCGCACTACTTTTCATCCCAATTGACGCAATGATAAAATTGCAGTTGTTGGTCACATTGGCCTCTTTGTTGTTGGTCACGTAGGTCTCTTTGTTGTTGGTCACGTGGGTCTCTGTTGTTGGTCACGTGGGTCTCTTGTTGTTGGTCACGTGGGTCTCTTGTCGGTTGAGCCTCGATGTGTAATTGTTTTGTCTTCCGTTCTTTTGCATCCATTCTATCTTGCTGCCACTAAGAAATGGAACTCGCTACCGATATTAGTTCGAGGGACCTTCTTGAGCTCCTTCTTTTCTATGTACGAAACGCCTTACAACTCGTCACTTCTAATTGACGTTATGTTAGACTGTTAGTGCACTTAGTGTCATGCATGTTGTTAGTGCGTCTCAGTAAAGAGATGGACTGGTTTGAGGAATATAATTATAACTTTACGAAGTTAGTAAGTTCACAACCCTGTAGAAAACTGTTCTCTGAACATAACAGCATAACATCGTCTAAAGTACGTTTCTAAAAGATTCCACTTTGACTTTGAAACATTTCTGACCGACATTTTCAATTTGACTTCTAGACGATTTGGTGTTTGAATTAAACGGTCCGCCTAACGGCTATCGATGACGTCATATCGTTTGAAATTAAACGCAATAAAAGTGAATAGACCTACTAAGGTGGATAATTATTGTCCTGTCTGGACTTTGTTAGATTTCGTAGCATTGCCAAGTCGTACTTCAGACGAGCGGATGGAGTTCTTCTGCTCTATGACGTCACCTACGAACGATCTTTCCTCAGCGTTCGAGATTGGCTGGAAGCGATCGAGGTAGGGTCACGTGATCAGCCATCAGTCATATTTATTCACTCGCTCTATCCTCATATATCGTCTATTATCTGATTCTTTCGTTCACTCAGTGATTCAATTGCTTTCTCGGTCATTCGTCCATTCGAGTGTTCGTTGATTCTCGATATTTACACTGTACAGGGTGCTTATTAAAAAAATAATTCCCCTACGTTTTTTGCCAATATCTCCGTCAAAAGTTGGAATTCTTTAATGAAATTCTACAAACTGAAAGGCAATTCATATTTACATATAACAACCAAATTTCACCAATAAATTCCAGACAGAGCAAAGGTTATTCAACTTCTAGTGACGTCAGCAACTGCTTTTTGATGGTTCAAGTAACATTTAGCAGTTTTATGTTAATATCTCCGACAAAGTAAAATTCATTTAATGAAATTCATAATCACATACTACAACCAAATTTGATCAAAGTATTTCAACCGCAACAAAAGTTATAGTACTTTTAATGAGTCCACCCACTGTTTTCCGGTAATTCGATAAAGTGTAATGCAAAAATTTTACTAGAAAATGTGCTGCAACTTTTGTTGCGTTTGAAATATTTTGATATAATTTGGTCGCTGGATATAAGTATGAATTACCTTTAGGCCTGTAAAATTGCATTAAAAGAGTTTCATTTTTGTCGAAAATATTAGCAAAAAACTGTTAAACGTTTTTGAACCGTCAAAAAACAGTGGGTGACGTCATTAATAGGTTAATAACTTTTGCTCTGTCTAGAATATATTGGTGAAATTTTGGCAGTTATATGTAAATTCGAATTGCCTTTCAGTGTGTCAAAGTTGTTAAAGAATTCACACTTTTAACGAAAATATTTGTAAAAGAACGTAGGAGGATCACTTTTTAATAAACACCCTGTAGGCCTAATTACACTCCTTCGATTAAAGTTCGGCTTACATAGGGCCTACTTAATACGATTACCGTATACAGCACTATTAAAAGCTGCTTTTACCAACAAGACACTTTTAGCATGTGGATAATCCAAAACAGGCTTTAAAATTTTATGTTACTCTCCTTAACCCATCTTACAGATAGAGTTCTTACACCCTTTGCCTTATTTTACGTTGCCTTGTAGTATACCCCCATTCCTCCTTCTTTCTTTCCCAATTTGTCGTCCCTCCCATTCTCCCTCTTGCCATCATCACTTGAACCCCAATTATTTTTCTTCTCTCATCGATTCTTTCCTACTTCACTGTTTGACTTCGTCCTGTTAGGCCTCTACATCGTCCCATTTCTTGTCTTGGATAGCGGCGCTGCATAAAATTTAAATGTAGACGATTTATTATTGATATTATAACCTATTATAACCTATTATATGAAACGGTATGTGCAGGAGGGAGCTCAGAAACAGATTCCGATTATGTTGGTCGGGAATAAGAGTGACATGAGGGCTGAACATTTGGCCGACACATCGAAGACCTGCGTGAAACAAGAGGAAGGGCAACGACTGGCAAGAGTAAGCGATTCACACATCCATCGAACGCTATATATATATACATATATATATATAGCCACACGAAGTCTAATTAGATCTCTTCTAAACTTGCTAATTTATACACCTTTAAAATTAGTTACTTCGATTAATACACTTTTTTGACCCATGACCGGGTTATCCCAAAAGCTGATAACCTGTCTAAAAAACTTTCATTTTAAGAATGTAGAATGATTTAAGAATGTAGAATGATTTCTTGCCGGAATGCACTCTGAAGTACAATGACTTATTAGCACACGTACGAAATGTGGTTAGCAATTGGATGAATAATTAATATACTTACTCACTTACTTACTTATTTTATATACTACATTTTGCTCTACAGCATTTAATATTATCGTCATGATTCGATTTTGCAGGAGTTCCGTGGACTTTTCATTGAGACCAGCGCTAAAGAAGGAAACAATATTCTTGAAGCAGTAACCGAGTTATCCAGGTGAATTAACTTATTTATATAATTAAGAAGGCGATTGATGTCTTAGAGATAGGCTTGCCATTTCAATGTCATCTATACATAACTTGACCATTTGAAATTGGATTCTAATGTGGTCTCTCCTGAGCTTATTGGCAAAGTCATGTCTCGATCTCCGGCTTCTTAGTAGTATTCTTCAATACCTCTATAACTGTTGCTTTTTGGCAGAAAATCAGTTTTCATGACGAGAAGTCAGTTGACGATTGCAATTTTCACTGTTCATATTAATTAGCTAAATAAATTAATGATCGTTATTTTGTAATAACCATTGCTATAGCGCCAGTGTGCAATGCGCAAGACATATTACATCTCTCACCACCACACCCTATACTGCATGAGCAATTTCGTAACTGATGATGTTGCAACTTGCCCTACTCTGTCCCACATTACTTTACATATTCTTACGTTACCTTAAATAACCATAGAGTACACGTTGCCACGTCTTGTCGTTGATCCCCACGATGTCCTTCGACTTCTGACCTGTCTGACCTGATGATCTCTTGTCTCGACTGCAGGATGCTGATGACGAACGAAGACCTCGAGGTCCAGACGATTGGACTGAAACTGCAGGACTCCACTTCCGAAGGATCGAAGAAGAAGTCTCCCTGCTGCAACATCTAAACGACGACGACGATGCCGATGACCTTTGACCCCGGATGACCTCTGACGTCACCAGTGACCTCCAGCTACACGCAGTTGGCGTACAAGTCTCGCTGGCCAGAGGAACCGAAAGCTGCTGCGATTAGTTTGCCACCATTCGGTAGATGGCGTCGGTCGTTGTCCGTTGTCACGTAATATGCAACCGAACGTTATTAGGCTACACGTGACGTTCTGTAATTATAGGCCACAGCAGAAACGGTCCGTAGGCACCATAGACTAGTAACGAAGAAGAGTAAGTGGAAGGACAAAACAGACATAGTCCTAAATTGAAAGGCGATTGATGGGTCCACTCCTCGGCCAAAAGGATGTCAACATTTGTGGCTGACACGAATAGGGGAAGCGGGGCCTAGTGTGAACATGTACGGGAAAATACCAGAGGGGTTGTACATGCAGGCGGAAGAAGAAACGGGAGGGAGATCTATCAAAACATGTGGGGAGGTAGGAACTACAGAAGGATGACATTTTCTATTCTCAGCAAGAAATCGCGCAATGACAGCCGGATAGATATATTATTCTGGCACAAAAGCTGGTCAATCATGCATGGAAGCAATTAATGGCTTTGTATTCTGACGAGATGTCTACTGTCCAGTGGCTATACCACTTGCAAAGGTGGCAGTCGCTCCCACTTTTTGTTGCGACGTGGTAATCTCGTCGTCATATTGATAGTCGTGAACTAAGCTTAGAATGTAAACATTTACCCTGTCATCTGCAAGTGACCTTAATGTATCGGACAGAAAAGAAGACGGAAATGGAAAGAAAAGGGCGAGAGGGAGGAGAAGTTGGTAACCACTAAGCTTGCTTTGTGGGACAAAGTTGAACCTTTGTTTGGTAATTTTTTGGGTCATCGTGACGAGTCCAGGTGGGTGCAGCAATGGAGTTTTGGAGAACATTTATGAAAAGAAGCCTTAGGCCTATAGGCAAAATTTCAGGCAGTGGTGGTAATGGGCGGGGACTGTTTTATGTATATGCCAGCGGTAACCACCTGAAAGTTTCGTAATTTCCCAACACTATGATATGAGTTGATCTTGCGTCGATTGATCGCCATCGCCAAACAGTGTCTTCCTGATTCAGATTAATTAATTGTTATTAACTATTGACTCACGTCTTGACATTTCGTTGGTTATTTCAGTTTAATTGTTTTCTTGCAATTTTTCTTCCTGTGGTGATGGGGTCTGATATAATGTTTTTGTGCCACTTTGTGAGATTCCATAAAGGAGCTACATGACTATCAGGATCAGTGTTTTAGTTGTCGGGGATCGTGGTTGGTTGGTTAGAACCGTCACTGGTCTGACCACCTCAGTTAAGCTTTTGACACCCCTTCCCCGTTCTTTTTATTGAGAAATACGAGCAATGACAATAAAGGTCAACAGTTTGGTGGGTTTTTTACAAATGGAAAAAGTTTGGACTGCTTACTGAGTGTGTAGACAAGTTTTTCTAAGAAATACGAGTAATGACTAAAAAGAAGTCATCAAGTTTTGCGGGGTACATAGGGGCCTAGCGTATGATTATGTTTCCGAGAGTCCATTTCTTGTCCTCCTCCTCGTTCATTTTGGACGGCTAGAACACTGATCAGGATACGTGGGATTATTGTCGCTAAGAGTGGACCACCGTAGAAGAAAGAAGCCTAGAGATCGTGTCATGTAACAACTGTAGGCTACAACATCTTTTCCAACAATGCTGCTGAATACAGTGTTTACATTTACGTATGCATATTGGATGATCTTATCACTCAACTTTTCTGGTGTCGTTGTTTAGCGCTGGAGTATAAGCTGGTGTTCGGCGCTTGGCTTTTGAGTGGCGTTTTGGAGATTTCCATAGATGTTAGAAACGTAATAAACTAAATTAAAAGCGGAAAAGCGTCGTTTTAAACAAATAGTAAACGCAAAGAAATGTAAAAACCGAAAACGTTAAATAGTTTGACTGTCAGGTACCTTGTAGACTCTACATGCATGTAGCCTACCTTTTATCGTTCTCGATTATCAAAGTAACGGGATCCATTTCGTTCCATTTTCTGTTGGCTTTTCAATTTTGACAAACTTTGAAGGTCAAATATAAATTTTAGCCTATATTTTGTACTAAGCTGTTGATTTATACATGCCGTCAAATAGCGAAAATAAATTAAGCTTGGTAACTGAATCCTTGCGAAACGTATGAGACATCAGACAAAGATTTTAAAAATAAATGACAGTAAACAAGTAAGACATAGCAGAATAAATTGAAATTCAGCAATGAACACATTAATATATTTACAGTAAAGTAGTGAGAAAGTAAGAACAGGACGCAAAGAAATTGATAAAAAAAAGTATAGATAAGAAAACAAGATTTCGTGACCAAAATTTAAAAAAAATAGAAAAACCGTTTTCTACAACTATGTATGGGAATTTTCAGTTTGCGATTAAGATCGTGATAGAGAAGAAAACATGAATTAATATTCGCTTAAGTTGTTATTCTGTTCCAGAGAAAGTTGGAACATTCGACGGCTAGCGAACGCTCTCAGACACGTTACTGCAATTCATTGAAGATCCTCACACTGTATACGGGTCTGAATGTTAATTAATGTAACACGGTATACAATGTCATGTTTTGGATTGTAGTGCGCTCGTTGTGAACTTAAAAGTGATACAGATTAATTTATTGTACTATAACTTAAATGCATTTACAGTTGTATTTTATTTTTGAACGCCATAATAGGCCTATAGGCTCAGAAGTTGAAGTTCATCATGCAATAGATGTCACGCTGGGCAATGTTTTAGCAGGGGGTGTCGACGCATCATTAACTTGCAGTATTCCGATACATCATGCCAACTTAAGCTGTACCATGTTGCAAGTGTAATTTTCAACTTTTACGTCTTACTATCACGTCAAACGAATCCTTGGATCTTACTGCAAGTTCTTCCTTTCTGTCGCTGAAAGTGTCAAACTTTTGAGGCGCCCAATGATTCATCAGAGTTTTAAAAAAGTGAGTCTACTCGCATTCGTCACTGTACAGTGTACGCGTAGCTTATGTTGCTGGATAATATTAATATTCAGTGTCAAGTATGGCTGGTGACTTAGACTAATTGGTTGATTGCTCGGTGTCTGTGTTAAGCTTTCGAGCGATGTAGAAATGTTTGGTGTATGACTCAATGGAAATTAATTCCCAAAAGAAGACTTGCACAGACACTGTATAAATAGTCATCTATTGTTTCGTATTACACTGATTGTCTTACTTAAAGAATTCATCTCTGCTCTAATGATTTAAACGATTTGGATTTTGCTTCGAAGTTTCGCCTTTGTAGGCCTATATTGTTCATTTGCAGCACCAATTATCGTTGCCTCTCAGACTAGCTCAATTATGCGAGACGCCTCTCTTGTCTTCAAAATTGAATCCAGTCCCTCTAAAGGGTAGGCCTACTGTTTTGGAATCTTAAATTTACCCGGAATTTTACCCAATCAATTATATATTTGTTATTGAAGGGTGTTTATATCAGTATTTTAATTTTATTCATAAGTTTCACCTGCTTCTATGTTTGATTGTTTCTCTGATCTTCTGCAAATTCTTTCGTCAGTATTTTTATTTGACTGTAGCCTACACTGCAAATTTTGTTGTTGTTGTAGTTGTTGTTGTTGTTGTTGTTGTTATGAAGAGGTTTAACTCTGTCTTGAAGATATAATTATGTCCGAAACTGTAACCAACACAGTCTACAAATTTGATTTTTAATATCGGCAATTTATAGATTTACTCAACAAATGTTACTCACTCATCCAGCAATTGTCTTGTGTAAATTTAAATGGTTTCCTAAGGTTTTTACATGTTATGGCTACCATGCATATTAAATTTACTCATTTGAACCCATAACCTCCCTTGACATTCCCCCAAAATTCTACAAATAAACGTTTAGCTCAATTTCTTAATAGAAACTTTACTGCGGTCTTAAATTTAAATGGCTGTATTTGCTACCTTATAGGCCTGCAATACCTACATTATGCTGTGCAATGACATAGCCTTCTTGTTTCTGAATGACTTGAATTGGTTCACATAACATGGATATTGGACACTTGAATATCTTCTCTGAATTCAGTTCTATTTGGATCGAAATTTGTTGTTTTAAATTGTGTTCACATCATTATAAAGCACTTCAAACATTGATTGCATAACACACCATTTATTTATTTATTTTTACTGCCTCCAAACATTATGCACATTCCACAGAAACTTGAATATAACAGTTCTGTTAATATGCACATTCATACATTAATTATTGTCAATGCATTGATTAGATGATCACAGTAAAACATTTATTATTAATTTCAGCATGAACACAAACGTGTGGTAACATTGACACTATAACATGCTGTTCTGATTGTAGTAGATGATGATGATTGAAACTTGCTTACATAAGAAGATTGTTTATACTTAACTTCAAGAAGACGAGGCCTTAACTTCTGGTCATCAGTCCTGCTTCTAAAGACACTTTTTTAAAATAAATTCCTATAGGGAACATTGATCCCTCGAGTAAAAGATAAAACGATAACAATAATGATAACAATAATAACATTGATACAATTAGAATATACCAGAATTAAATAAAAGTAAAATAATGGCAAATATCATAGAAAATAACATTACATGGTGATTTATTTCCTCATGTTTGTTGAGTCAGAGAATAGTAATTTTGGTATGAGAATCCTATACACTGCACAAGTATGTATAGTATACGCGTTTCAAGAAGTCTTATTTAATCCATCCGTATACCTTGACGGTAAGAGCAGTGTTACAGTTGTCCATAATGAACTGTGGGGTGTTAAGGACTGAGGCAAAAAGAATTTCCATACGTGAACCAAAGTGCAGATTGATTGTTCTAAATAAACTAAGTTGCGCTATGTAAACTGTATGGGTGACACATTCTAGCGGGATAATATCCCATTTGGGTCTTCCTGTTGGCTTTGAGCGATGACAAACCTGTGTTTAAGTTGCTTGTTTATTGATGTACCATCGCCTTATCTTGTTCTTGTTCAGTGAAACAACATTGAATTGATTTGAATTAAATACGTGTTTAAAGCTCCATCTATAAAGTTAATTAGTATTATAGGCGTAGCGTCTCTAAATTACAGTGAGAGGTGCTCAATTGGCGTGATGGAAAACTTATTTGAAGTCGTAGAGAAGTAGATCTTCGTACATCTTCAGGATTCCGTCGACGTCGAACTTGGGCGACGAAGAAAGAGTCTGACCTGCTGAGACAGCAACACCATGATTGACATTGGAACTGTACGCACCTGGATGATCAATTACAACGGTCACACCGTCATCATCATCATCGTCGTCATCACCATCATTTGCAGAGTCGTTATCTTCTTCAGAGTCAGACGACGACATTCCCTGCTTCAACGACCGATAGGAAACGCTTCCAGTGATGCCACTTCCTGCTGTAGTCAATTTAGCATCGGCGCCTGTTTCTCCAAGAAGTTCCTTCTGCTTCTCGTGTTGCAGACTTGTAGATGGTAACGGGGTCCGTTTTGTGGCAGAAGGAGAAGCATTTTCCTGATCCTCTTCACGCAGCTCCTCCTTCATTTCCTCCTCCTCCTCTTGCCTGGTCCTTTTCCTCTGTGTCTGTGATATGAGTCCTGCAACTAAGCATTGAGAATGCATACACCCTTTACTTGCGTATACAACAAGCTGTACCCTACTACTCATGCGTTTCCGATCACACCCATATTTAACGTGTATACATTATATAGAAATGGTTTCTCTTTGGGCAGCCTGCAACTAACACTAACATAAGACTAGTAAGTTAACAGTGGAGTAAACTTCTATTATTAAGGATATAATCTTTTTTTATATAATTCAATTCAATGCCATTTAAGCTTAGTTGAGAAGCACCCTAACACAGATATATAAAACGTGTACATCATAAATTAAGACAGAAAAAGCATTCGATTAACGAATAACGAGCCATGTCATATTATAAAGTAAAGATAGATGAATCTGAAATAGACTGCATGCCTTATTTATGATTAGAACTGAAGCCTCATATTATACCTGTTGGCACCTGGTGAGAAGGAATTTCTTGGAGATGTCTTGATACAGCAGCTAAGCATACTGCACTGCCAATGTGCACACTTTCAATTCCGGACGTGTCCATTATATGATTATAAGACCTCCTGCCGATGTAAGTCCGGTGGTACGTCTTACGTAGTAGTTGGTTGTGTCAGATCTACTCAAGATGTCGGCCATCTGTAAAAGAAAATAGGAGTTTACAGCAGAACATCTGTTACAATAGGACACAATAATGATCAGTTATGGATTTAAACGAATTGAGGGCATACATATACAGTCCGGTGTTATACACATATTTTTATTTTGCATTTTGTATCTAGTTACACATTTCTATATCGTCCCTTCAAGTTCTCTACTACTCAGAGTAGGTTTGGACTGCAGCCCAGAGGTGTGTCAGAGTCTAGTAGTCAGTCTACACGCGCACGAAGCACCACGAGCAATTGTGAGTGTAGGACTTGCTCAAGGTCCCTATTTACTTGCGGCTTTGGTCTGAATGGAATCCCGACCCATCAGGCGTAGACCTAAGGCGGCGACCATCCCACTGTGCCACAACAACTGCAAACCATATTTCTCGCCGTAACAATGTAACGGAAGCTCTAGTAATAGCTCCGATTAGTATCAATTTATTCGCCAGGTTTGCGTTTTACTACAAAAAACTGGTTTTAATGTCAACCAATCTCACTCTCTCATATACACTGTGGTTAAAAGTAAGCCAAACTGTTTTTTATATATGTCTAATATCTCACAAGGAATAATCCTAAAATTTTCCAGATGTTTAGAGATGTGAACCAAAAATGCTATTCCAAACAATCGTAGATTCCAACAAACCATAAATTCTATATGAGTCTCTAAACTTCATACACCGAAATTTAGGCTTACAAGCAATTTTCGATTCCTTGATTTAATAAAAAAGTAAGCCAAACTTTAACTACCAATTTTTTTAGGAACAAACTATTAAAACTTGAACTATATTTATTTTACTAGTGTTTCCAAAACAAAGAAATGCACACGAGTCTTAGTTACCTTTTTTTATTAATGACTTACGTTTGTTTTCCTGCTCAGAAAGCAGGCGATATTGGGACAGAATAAAGTCAATAAATCCGACCACTTTCAAATGTCATAAAAATGCCGTTTAGTAAACAAGATTTACACGTGATAACAGGTTTGAGGGAATCCAAGAACTGTGACAAAATTGGCCCACACGATTTATTCGCTGTTCGATATAATTATGATGCGTTGCTGGTCTGTTTAAGACGTGTTGCTGACCTGTTTGATTTTACACTGTGTTGAATTAGCGTAGCGTCACTGTTCGTTTTATGTATATATTTATTCACGCAGATTTAGCGCTGCGTGTATAAATATATCTATCTT
>JAQFXW010002400.1:0-13161 GCA_034693945.1 Dendrobaena attemsi
TAGTTGTCCGGTGGGGTTACTGGCACGGAGGGTAATTGTTCTGGGTAATTGTGCGGAAGGAGGGGTAATTGTCGAGGGTTAGTTATCCGGACGCCCATATTTCTCGTCGTAACAAAGTTACCGTCAATTGATGCAACCGACGACAATAACACTAATGTATTTGCCAGGTGGCGATACAATTTGAATATCGCCGTACAAGATTTCACAGCTAACATACAGCCTCTGATAGCACTATACGGGCGATTTATTCTCGATCACGATAATTTCATTTATTTTCAAATTCGGATTTTAAATCGCAGTTTGTGCAAAGCTTAAAATAATCGGTCATTTTCGACGGGTTGTAGCTAGTGGTGTAATATCTCTACTTTAATCTGGGACTATTATTACGGAATATTTAATTTATCAAGGCACCCCATTTTCCCGTGTTCAGTTAAGCCTAGACATGGGTTATCCGAAAATAATGAGCATTGTCGCCTTCTCCCACCGAGAACAATTAGCATGGAGCTCCATAGAGAGTAATACGGCCCTGGGCAGTGGGCATTACTCTTGCTGCCTGGGCAGTGGGCATCACTCTTGCTCCCTGTACAGTGGGCATTACTCTTGCTGCCTGGGCAGTGGGCATTACTCTTGCTGCCTGGGCAGTGGGCATTACTCTTGCTGCCTGGGCAGTGGGCATTACTCTTGCTTTATATTTCTTCGCAACGTTACTATCCTTCAAATTCCTTGCGGTAGTTCTTCATTACGGCATTATTATGGCTGATGATCTTCGTATTGACCATCGAGGTCAATGTATTGATTATTATATAATCTCTTTGATATCGACAACGTATGTTTTAGTTCTTCATAGCGACGATGTTCAAACGACTTACTTTCGAGTGGAGCGTAAAGATGGCGGCTTTTCCTGGCTCCACAGCAGATGTCGCGTTCTATCGAAGAACTCCAAGAAGTACGCCATCCTCTGCACTCACTGTCCCGTCAGGTCAGTGGACATGCAGTCACCACCACTTCCACTTTTCGGTATAATAAGTAAAATGAAAACAGAAGCGCCCTGTTCTTTAGACGGACAACAGAAACGTGGCTATTAAATGACCACAGTGTATGACCTGTTTGATTGAACGCCTCTCAGCAGAAATCTTGAAGGGTCGCTATATAAATGTCTATTGATTGATCGACGATAATGGGGCGTGGCAGTGTAGTGGTGAAGGTCTTCGCTTTGTAACCGAAGGGATGCGGGTTCCAATCCCACCCGCCGCGTAACGACCTTGAGCAAGTCCTTCACCCACAATTGCTCGAGACGCTTCGGCGTGTAAACTCCGACACTCCTCCGGGCTGCAGTCGGGACCGCTTCTGAGTAGTAGGAGACTTGAAGGAGCGATATAGAAATGTGTGAATATATGAAATATAATAATAAAAAAGACCTGTTTGATTGAACGCCTCTTAGTAGAAATCTTGAAGGGTCGCTATATAAATTTCTATTGATTTATCAACGATAATGAGTTTCTCTGGCCAAAGGCAAGTTCTATGGCTGACGATACGCCATTGGATTAGATAAGTGACGTGGTTTCCCATTGCCTCCTCACAGACAATTAAAAGTAAGCAACTTGCCTATATAGCCCTAAGAGTCGCTACGTTGTGGCTCATGTGGAATTCGAACCTGCCACTTTTCGATCACAGGGCACCAAGCAATCCACTACGCCTTTTTTGTCCCATCTGTGATAGCCCGAGATTTGAATCTCTGAAAGTCCGCCAGCATCGGGAGTCGATCCGCGTTGTCCGTCTTACAGCAAACTTCCACGGCTCGTTACGATAGGCCTAAATACCTTTAAAACGCTGACAAACATAAACCATTATTGCAAATAATATACGTGGCCCTAACTGGGTCTTCATTTTGTCTAATAATTGTGCCTTGTATACATACTCTGCTTATAACTTGTTTGCCAACAAAATGATTGAGATTCAAAAATTGATATGCCATGCTTTGGAATAATAAACAATGTTGATTGATTGATTGATTTACTGATTGATTGATTGATTGATTCCTAAAGCATGAACATAGCCGTGGGGCGCGGTAGTGTAGTGGTGAAGGTCGCCGCCTGGCAACCGAAAGATAGCAGGTTCGAATCCCAACCGCAAGTTCTTCACTCACAATTGTTCATTGCGCTTCGGCGTGTAAACTCCGACACACCTCCCGGCTGTAGTCGGGACCGCCTCTGAGTAGTAGGAGACTTGAAGGGGCTGTATAGAAATGTGTGAATAAATAAATCCAAAATATTAAATTAATAGTAAATAAATAAATAAAATATGCAATACTCCTAATCCATTCTACCTCCGACTGACAGTACCGATGCCACTCATAGACAGAGCGGAGCTTAATGGTGCAGTGAGTGCGAACGGTCGCAGGTTCGATTCAGACCCACGCCACGCGTAAGGACCTTGAGCAAGTCCTTCACTCGATGCACAGACGCTGATCGGTGTCGCACAAACTTTGAATAAAACAATGTTTTTAACAATCCTATGAAGAAATACTGATATTGTGCAGCTTTCTATGGTAAAAAATAAATAATTGATCGATCGATTGATTTATTGATTGACTGTAATCTGTGGGTTGTTGGGCTTACCCAGTTTGCAGGCGGTGACCTGTCGATAGTCGCAGACTCCCTTGGCCGGGTTGAAGAAGAGAGTCGGTCCACACTCGCGAACATACGTCTGTCCGTGACTGCATTCGATGAAGAGATCGCATCTGTCCGGATGACTCTGCAGGTGACCGCTCGTGGCGCCAAGACACACATCGCCGTCTGTATCAAATAGCACGGAATATTAGTCAGGAGCTACATGCGTGCGAGGGCCAACGCTGACTGCAGGCCTCTACGTTCGATAACTAGGCCCCTAGTTTATCTATTTATTTATTTACGCATTTCTATACCGCCCCTTCAAGTCTCCTACTACTCAGAGGCGGTCAACGCTGACTGTAGGCCTCTACGTTCGATAACTAGGCCCCTAGATTATTTATTTATTTATTTACGCATTTCTACACCGCCCTTCAAGTCTCCTACTACTCAGAAGCGGTCCGACTACAGCCCGAGGGAGTGTCGGAGTTTTCAAGTCGAAGCGCCTCGAGCAACTGTAGGTGAAGGACTTGCTTAAGGTCCCTACGCGGTGGCTCGGGTCTGAATCGAACCTGCGATCGGACGCAAGGCATCGACTATCCCGTTGCTCCACACATGCCCCATGTGCTTGCCCGAGATGTAAAATCTCTGAGTGTCGGCGGGCATCAGGCTCGTACTCGGAACCATGCAAACACACGGCCGACGCGCTCCCAATGTAGCTAACTAGGCCCCTAGTGGGGGAGAAGCTCTTAGTAACGCCGGGTTATGATTATTGCTCATTTTCATTTCTGTCTATTGCTATATTTTTTTATAATATCATTGCTATTTTGTTTATTGTTTCTTTCAATCGTTTTGCTGTTAAAGGCTTTCATTCGTTATTAGACGTCAGTTCTAAATCCTACTGTTTACTTTTTTCTACTGCTTATTGTTATTTTGTCCTCGTCAATAAGCCTACACGTAGGTCTACAACCATCGAGGTCAATGATTATTATAATCTCATTGCCTACAACGTTATAGATCGCCTATTCTTGTTGTTTTTTCAAAAGAAAAGGCAAGCAATTGCGATACAATTACGGGTACCTTGCTTTGTATCTCTGTAAAGAGATTTTGCACTCGCAGCATCGACCTACAGTGTACATACAGTCTAATCTTCTCAGAGATCTGATCTATTTAAATATCTCACCTGTATTGGCTATTCTTACCTGGATGGGCTGTGACGTCAGCGTGCAGATGGATCACTAGTAGGACCGCAATTGCCAGCTGCAATCCTCTGAACATTGAACCAAAAACAGTCAGCGCGAAAGTAAGTATTAAACAGATATTGGTCCCAGCCAACAGATAGGCCTTCAATAATTTTTATCGCTTTTTTAATGATGAGAGGCCTATAATAATAATTACCAGATAAACGCAAACACATACTGTCTTGCCATCAAACATGACTGTATAGGATTCTCCTAGGGCACGCGTATTCTACTCTCTAGCATAAATCACCGGACGAAATTCGAACTGACAACCTCGCTTCTAATGTTGACATGACGCAACCTACTTACCGCAATTTACTTTTCATTTCAGACACAATCAGCTCCTTACTTTATTAGTCCTTGATGTCACAGCCACAAACGCCGAAAGCAATTATCAGATCTCCGACTTACCTCCTGAAACTGCTAGGGATGCGTGTCACAAACATCGATAAATTCCAGATCGAGTTTGACGGACAATATGGCCGACGTTCAACGATAATAAGACTCTTCAAATAAATCAGGTAAAACGTAGCCTGGTCCAGAAACGGTAGGCCCTATATAATAATTATACGCTTGTAACGTTCATTGCAATTTTCGCTTAGCACGTGGACGGTGGAAGGGGTCAGGTTGGAAGCGCGTATGACTGTATGGATGGATTGGTGACTGTTTGGGTTGGAGGGTGGACGGATGGCCAGCATCCAAGGCATGCGTGTGTAATGGAGTGTCCAGTGTCCACTTAATGTCTATTGGCCGCCGATAGTAATTGTTTCAACGCACAGTCTTTGGCGGCAGCTGGTCAAGCAAGCTGCGCCGACTGCATACTACACTTGCTCAAAGTGGGATGGGTGCGATATTTCAACGCTGTTCAATTCTATTTATTCGTTTATTTATTTTATCTATTCGCACATTTCTATACCGCCCCTTCAAGTCTCCCACAACTCAGAAGCTGTCCCGAAGGTGTGTCGGAGTTTACACGCCGAAGCGCCACGAGCAATTGTAAGTGAAGGACTTGCTCAAGGTCCCTACGCGGCGGGTGGGATTCGAACCCACAACCATTCAGTTGAGGCGACCTTCACCACTACACTACCGCGCCCCACAATTCAACAGTATATTATCAACAGCATCACTGCATCAGCCTAATGTTACACAGTAATACAGCTTCATCAAGTATCGTAGGCCTTACACCGATACACAATGCAACCCGTACATGACGAATGATTATAACGTTAAATAGGAATTATTTGCTGTTCAGCATCAAACGAAACGAGGAGAGAAAGTGAGCAAAGTGAACTCCGTCGAGTGCAAGTTCATTCACTCCTTTCGGAAATTTATATAGTGCCCCTTAGGGAACCAGGAACCTACTCAGAGGCTCTCTTAGCCAGAGGCGTAGCCAGAAACTGATTTCGGGAGGGGGGAATTTAGAAATATTTGCTCTGCAAATCGCCAAAAAAGCTGATTACCTTTTTTCTTTTTCTTTTTCTTTTTTACCGCCCCAAATTTCGAAATTTATGCACCACAATTTCACAGATTTCGGGTCTATTTCTCGGATTTTTCTCCATTTCTAAACAATTGTAATCACCATTTCGGGGTTTATAAAAAAAAAATCAAAAAATACATCGACAAAATTTTTATTCGGGGTGGGGGTTTGAACCCGTAAACCCCCCCCCTCTACATACGCCCCTGCTCTTAGCCCAGACACGGCTAAATAAATAAAACATTGACTGCACAGCACAAAGGGCATAAAGAAACTGGGATAAAGTTTGGGAACTTCTATTACGATGTCACATTATAATATCGAAGCGCCTCAGTTACTACGCCACCTGCCCAAAAAATTCTGTTTAAGCTACTTATGGGAGACTCGATCTTATATTTTTAATGCCCGTGTTTCGTCCATTATACAAAGGCCTCTCTACACAGAGTAGGACCATTCTACGAGTAAGAAACTTGATCAGGGTCCCTACACAGTGGACTGAGTTAGATTCGAATTTGGAACTCCTCAGTCACAAGGCACCGAACCGTGCCACTATGCGACCACGCGCCAACTGCCCACCACAAAATTGCCTCTTACACCCTTCTGATTCGACGCAGCGCTCGGGAATTGGCTGGTGCCTTCGAGTGGCGCTTTAGAAATGTTGAGATTCCGATTTTACGATTTTACGATTTTAATGAACATTTATTTGGTAGTTATCAATGAAGCTTGTGCGACTTTAACTGTGTGTGTGTGTTTCATCAGTTTAACGACAGCTTATGACAACAATGGCCGTTGCCGTCGGTTAAAAAATTAGCTCGGGTTTATTACAATCATAATACTTTTGCTATAATAGCGAATCGTCTTTAAGAACAGCCTGATCGTAGCAGAATGCTTCGTTTATGAGATCTCGTAACAATCGTCTCGTCTCTACGTCCGCACCCGCTCCTCCTGTGGCTTGAGAGGATGGGTCCAGCTGGACCCTGTCCGCGTCCTCAGACAACGAAGACCCAGTGCCTCGCTTCCGGTTAGTTACCCCGCACGATATATTATTATCATCTTCCGGATTGTCTACCTCCCGTAAGACGCTGTCCCAATCCGTTGCGAACACCTCGGACTCGCTTAGTATTCTACGGGCCTGTTGTCGTACCCTCTCAACATCTAAAGGAAGCACTGTGGAAGAAGGTTGGCTGGATTCCTTGACTATTGCAACGTCCTCAGATGAAACTAAGCCGACTCCTGGCACTCGTCGATCAGCCACATTTTCACCTGGGTCGAAATTTCGTTGTAGTAACAGCGCAGGTTGATGACGAGGTCGTACATCTTCACCTGTAACTGAATTATCGTTGAAACCGAAACCGGTTTCGGCTTCCGCAACCCGACGTTGAAACGGTGCAATCGACGGTTGACGTGGGAGGTAATTGTCTGTGAGGTACCCACCTCGATTGGATGGTTGCTGAGCTGGATAGTCGAGCGGCATTCGCGCTACCCTGCCTTGAGTTTCGTCCAGAATACGTGGGTCTGTCCGCGACGCGGAAGAGACCGGCTGGTTAGATGCTCGATGCCACGGATCTGAATTCAGAGATCCTGATGATTTTAATATTCGGGGCTGAACCGATGTTGGGAGTCCAGAAAGCTCCCACGGATGATAGGGGCCGGAAATCGGGGAAGATAAGTCCCAACTTCTTTGTGGAACTGTCAGCCGGACCCCAGATTGGTCCCACGTTCGGTTCGGATCAGAAATCGGGGCGACGGATGGAACCCACGGATAGTGTATCGGGGCCCCAGGAAGGTCCCAGGTTTGGCGGGGGTCTGCTGAATGGTCAGCCCTCGAGCGGTCCCAGACTCGGGGTGGATCTGACGGCTGGGTTCCTGATGAATCCCGATTGGTGTGGTTTCGGATCCTCGATGGATTCTGGTGGATCTGGGCTTCTTTTTCTTCTCGCGCACGAGGATTCCGCTGCGGCTCGGCAAAGTGGACCCAGGTAGATCCGGGTCTGCCCCGGCCGTGCACTGCTGGATGGTCTGGACTTGGTTCCGGTGAGGTCCTTGGGAGTGGCGAGCGCTGCGGTTCGTCGTCGGAGAAGAGAAATTCAGTGGGACGACGTTTAGATTGGATCGATCTTTGACGAACGGAATCCACAGATGAACCTTTCAGCTGTCGACAATTATAGAGCAGGCGATTAGCAACAGAAAACATTTTGATTTATTAAATAAACAGGAGGAAGAAGAGTAAGAAGATGAGCAGAAATAGAGGAAGGACGCAGAGGCGTCATTTCAAAGTTGATGACATTTAAATCATCGCTCTTATTTTCACGCAAATTCAGTAGGCCTAATTCAGTCTGAAAAGAAGTTGACGACATTACGACATTTCTTTGTCCCAAAGTCAAAATTCTATTTAGAAAAGTACATGCATCTTTTCGCCATGAGCTTCGTGATGAATAACAAATTTGATTAACCATTTTTAGTCATTTCGTTTTTGCTCATTTTGGTTCTAAAATTCAGGGGTAGGGGAATTGACGTTCTTGGGAGGAAGAGAAAGTAGTTCTATGACTGAATGATTACTTTATATTTTTATTGGTGTTGACAAATAATAACTGTTATTATGGACCTACTATTAATTAGTTAACTGAATGACTGACTCATAGATTTATTGAATGATTAATATATTAAATCGAGCGATATATAAAATGATTGACTGAACATAGAGAAATATGTCGATTTCACCTTTATTGTCGCAGTCCTCCTCTTTCCACTCTCTCCTTTTCCAGCAGCTCTTCCACTGGATGTCCGTCGCACTTTAGACGGCAGATCTTTCCGTTGCCCTGGAAGAGAGGGCGACCGCGGGGGCAGATTAGCAGGGTTGACCACCCCAGCCCCCTTTGACCGGGGCTTGGCCGGGAGAACCCTCTGGCGGTCGAGGGAAGAGGTTGCCTTGGGAGCTCTACGTCGTTTGGGAGGAGCCACGTGCGTGAAAAGACAGATGTCGTCATCAAAGGCAGTCTGTCGAGTCACAACAGAAATCAACAAGAAGACTGTATTGTATCTTATTTATTTTTATTTATTTATTTATTTATTCACATATTTTTATAACCACCCCTTCAAATCTCCTACTACTGAGAAGCGGTCCCGACTACAGCCCACAGGTATGTCGGAGTTTACACGCCGAAGCGCCACGAGCAATTCTGAGTGAAGGACTTGCTCACCGTCCTTTAGGCGGCGGGTAGAATTCGAACCAGCAACCCTTCGGTTGCAAGGCGGCGACCTTCGCCGCTACACTACCACGCCTCACAGAAATTCTTGTTGCAGCGCCTATAGCTTCAGACCAATCATACGGAAAGGGAGTGTAAAGTATTGTATATTATTATACACAGTGTCCCAATTAGAGTGAGCCCCTGTTTGGTTTTGCATTCTAAATAAAACTCCATAAAATTTAAAGAGTGAATGAGGGATGAATTACCAATGGATATCATGAAAATTGTATCATATTCTATCAACAGAGTCCCAAGTTATGCGCATTCAGATTTGGACATGTATTGTATGGAATGTGCAATGCGTGGCCACGTGTACTTGGCCACTATGCTCCACAACCGATTCTCTTACACTTTACCTTACGTAGGCTATGTGTGTTCTTGTTTACCTCGAGGTCTGAGAGAGCGTTGTGATTGTCATCATCATCGTCGTCGTCGTCGTTATCATTGGTCGTTGCAGCCTGGGTTCGTCTGGCGAACTTCCTCGCCAGTAGATGTCGCTTCGACTTCGGAAGTCGATTGAGCGGCTGTCGATCCAGACTGATCCTCTCGAGACTCAGAGAGTCCGTGTCCCTCTTATCGAGTCCCGTCCTCCGACTGAGTCTCCTCTGAAGGCCAAAGACCGAGGTCAGCCTGCGCCTCGATCTCCCTTGCCAAGAACCTCCTCCTCCTCCGTCCAGTCCTAGATGCCCCGAGGTGTCCTGCTCCGGAGGGATCTGCTCTTGACGGTCCAGTTCGGATGGCGGAAGCGGAGGTTGCTTCCTCGCGGTGCTCGGAGTAGTGGACACGTTCACTACTGGATCGGAGTGGGAGGGACCGTGGGGCTCCGGGAGGGGGAGGGAGAGGGAGTGGGAGTCGCGGAGGGTAGTGTCCTGGCGGATGGCCTGGTGCTTCTCCAGACGGAGCTTGTCCCTTCTCACGGCAGATGACGACTCGTGCACCTTCCCGAGTTCAGGGCTGACCTCACCGCTCCTCTCCTTCACCTGCGAAAATAGAGTTCAATCAATCGCAATCGCAATTTGTATAGCGCCCCTTCAAGATCCCTACTCAGAGTTATAGCTATTATAATCATCTTTCAATTTACTGATTTAATCTGTTATGTCTGTAATCAAAATAATTATAACAGGCAGCTTCAGCTGTGAACTATCAACAAACAAAGATGTAACGATAATTGTTCATTTTCCCGTAACGGCCAATATCACTTTACAACAGGGTGACCCTTTCTTGGCCGTCAAAAACCGCGACATTTTAGGACCTTCTCGGTTAGATATTCTAGGCTATGTTTCTCTTATTCGCTTATGTTGACGATACATTAAATACAGTAATTCATTGCACTGCTAAGTTCATTTATAAATAACCAAATTTAATGTCTGTTAGGACCAAGTCCTAGGCCTATCATTGAATTGAAAAAGAAAATTGAAATCATAAGGATCATCATCATCATCATCATCATCATCATCATCATCATCATCATCATTCGGATGAGTGTATAATATTATAATACATGTTTACGATCCTTACTTCAACGGGATCAATCGGTAGGGCTTCAGTCAACACCTCCACTCTCCTGCTTAGGACCGGATTCTCTATAACAGTATCCTCTTCTGAATCTTCTGTGCTTCTATTCACCGCCACAGCTGAGTCGACATTTCTCTCCGGGACATCCGGCGCTTCAATCACCTCCTCCCAATCCTCAGAGTCGTCTGAGATGTAATCGCGGGGTTTTCCGGACATCCTGGCAGCGAAAGGTCCCGATCTGCTGGCAAGACCTAGCTTCGGCTGCAGCTGTGATGTGTTGGCAATACGTTCCGTCGATTTCCGAGCTTCGGAACTGGAACTCCGGATCGGATCTGGTGCGGAAAAGTCCCTGGCTGGAAAGGCGAAACAGTGGAACATACCTTAGAGTTAGTTGGAATTGATAATTATTATTGACTTTACTTAAAACAAAGTCACAGTATTCGGAAATATTCGGAAGTACTCGGAATTCGTAAATATTCGGAAGTACTCGGAATTCGGAAATATTCGGAAGTACTCGGAACTCGTAAATATTCGGAATATGCGTGCGTAAGATTGGTTGATTAATTAACAAAATGAAGAAAGGACAGAATAAAAGGGGAAAGAATAAATGAATGGGTCAACTAATGTTTCAGTGAACGAATGCATTGGGAAATGCCTTAATGATGTTACTAACAAATTAACAAATGCATCAATAAATGCATGCAATAATGAATGAAGAAATGAAAGAGTAAGTGAATGATTGAATACATGAATTAATTAATTACCCAATAATTTCATTAATTGATTAATTAATTAACAAATAGACCAGTCAATAAATCAATCCGTACCTCTGCGAATTGAATTCTTCGTCTCTTTCTTCTTCTGTAACCACTCGGCAAGTTCCGCCTCCCTGCGTAGACTGTCGGCGCTGGATTTCTGCGACTGAGGGTGGCGCGTAAAAGTGACCGCTCTTCCGGAGTCCTCCCCCGGCACGTAGGGTCTGACGGAATTGTCTAGGATATTGTAGACGTATATCTCGTCGTCCTCCTGTCTCGACTCCGTTCCCCAGTTCACGTGCTTCCCCGGTTTCAACGGAGGCTTTTGCTTGCTACCCTTTGTTCCCCTCTCTTTACCACGGGGCTCAATTCCCACCGGTCCCGACTCTTCTCCTCCTCTTCCCACACGTGAATTTGCCACCGTGGATAACCTTGACTCACTCTTCTCCAAACGGTTTGTCGCGGTGGTAGACCGTTTCGGTTCTTTGTCCAAACTGCGCTTCGATGTAGTTTGAGGCAGAAATGCTACATTCACTTCGTCGGGGTTTTGGACGGCTGGCGAGGCGTTGTCCGCCGCGGATGCGTCCTTCGCTGTGGCGTCATCTCGCGACGAGGAAGGGTCGACCTGTTCCGCGGATTGCGTGGATGAGGATGTCGTCTGCTTCCACGAATTGATGGCCATATGAAGTGGTGACGGCTTGTCTTCATCACCAACCTTCTGCACTCAAAGACAACGGCATTTTGTGATTGTTTGTATACATGACATTTTGTGGCATCGTCAAACTGCTATTAGACAACTTAATTTGTGATGAGGTACATCATCCATGCGTACTTGCGTTGGTTTACCTTTGTCAACTGGTTCCCAGAGGCTAGATATACTTGTAATTTTGCTTACCTGTGATTACGTTTACCTGTGATTAGGTCTACCTGTGAATAGGTTCACCTTTGATAAGGTTTGCCAATGATTATAAATTCACTTGTGCCTATTTTCTATCTGTGACTAGGTCTACTTGTGACTTGGTTTACCTGTGACTTGTGGGGCGTGGTAGTGTAGTGGTGAAGGTCGCCGTCTTGCAACCGAAGGGTACCAGGTTCGAATCCCACCCACCGCTTAAGGACCTTTAGCAAGTCCTTCACTCACAATTGCTGAAGCGCTTCGGCGTGCAAAACTCCGACACATCTTCGGGCTGTAGTCGACCACCTCTGAAAAAAAGTAGTGGACTGTAAGAGGCAGTATAGAAATGCACACATACATACATACATAGAGGCCTACATCTCTTATTTGGCTGTGCTGGGAGAGACGATTTAGAAGTCTGTAGGCCCTAAATACAATAGGTCATACAATTGAGGTCATGAGTTCATATTATCTACACACCTTTGGTGAAAGCTTGCAGTCGGTGACTAAAAGAACATAACTAATTCAGAGATTAATTTATTAGTAGGCCTAATTGTCTTTTCACCTTAATTATCACCTAATAATACAGCTCCAAATTCAGCTGTAACGTGTTCAACTTGCTAAATCAACAAAGGATCAAGTGTCTAAGAATCCAAAGTGTTACAATTACAATTACGGCATTAGCGAAGACGGTCATGGTGCTAAAGGATGACAGAGCAGTATTGATCACAATCAAAGTCTTTCATGTGAAACAGTGCGCTTGCTTATACAGATGGCTGCGCCAGTTTTTGTAGAAAAATAAACTCAAAGATAAACTCAATGATCAAAGAACGCCGGTTAAAAAGATAGTAACCCAATATCAATGAATGAATGCACGTCTTTCATATGTTTTTAAGCACAAAATATACAAATTATGTAGAGTTGTAGACCCTATACACATACAAAACATACATTGTATGTACTATATAATTATATTTCAAAGAAACTTATTCATATACTGCCTCTTCATGTCTACCATTACTCAGAGGCGGTCCCGACTACAGCCCGGAGGGGTGTCGGAGTTAACGCGCCGAAGCACCTCGAGCAACTATTGAGTGAATAACTTGCTCAGGGTTCCTACACAGTGGCTTGGGTCTCGAATCGAACCCGCAACGCTCGAGACCGTTACACCACCATGTCCTATATACAATACATGCATAATATATATGCAAAACATATACAACACATACACATTGTATATACCATCATACAGACATATGCTCAGCAGTAGGCCTACGTATTTGCTATAATTATCTTGCTCTGTTAGTAGATGCCTCATGCTTTGCATCAGACAGCGGCACAATAATTATAGAGGTTAAAAATTAGAATCTAACATACAATACTCCTAATTGGTGTCACGACAAATGGTACACGGACAAAATGGCTCA
>JAQFXW010002401.1:0-13160 GCA_034693945.1 Dendrobaena attemsi
ACTCTAGAGGCCCCCAGACAAACTGGGGCTGACAAACTCTTGAATGTTAACAAATTGTGTTAATAATGTTTAAAGGTGTAAACAAATAAATAAACATCTGTGTATTATCTTCATATAATTATTTTCAAAACCTCGTAAATTTTACAAGTTAAAATGTTACAACCTGCATGGCAGTTAATTATAACATTACATGCATCTCTTTCAAGTATACTTTTGAAAGCAGCTGCATGAGAAGTGATGTGAAAAATATACCGATTCGTGAGTACAGTAAATTGAAGCTACTCACCTAATGTGCTTAGTTTTATAAATTCCAATGTTCTCAGAATAATAATAATTTATAAACATCTAACCAACGCATAAATCTTCTCCATCCACTTCTGCACAGCGCATAAACAAACATGGCGCCCGTTGCTAAGGAATCCCATCATGCATCATGTTCAGCAGCTTGATTCTAAACTCATTTTATAATAACTTGATTCTGTTTTCCTCTGTACTCGTTATAAAACTGCATTACGAAAATGAGTGTCAATGTTCTATGTATAAATATTTTTTACCATAATCCGTATGACGAATTATATCGTTTGATCGTCAGAAGAGATGGGGAGAAAAATAATATTTTAAACGTGGATTAAATTTGAACGAGTCAATGAGCCAGTAGACCTAATAAGGTAAAACCACAGTATGTGGTAAAACAAAGGAAAATTTCCTTTTTACAGAGCTTGTTTCTTGAATATTGTATAGTTGGAGGCCTAGTATTGCTGTGCTCTCCAACTGTGATAAATAGAATAAACGAAACGTATAATCTTGGGGTCAAAATAATGTTTTTGACCTGCCTTATCGTCTTGTCTTGTGCTTAAATGTCTGATGTTCTTCGTATAATTATGTGCTTCTTGTAAGCTTCCGTTAATGGTGAATTTGCTGGCAGACTATTAATGATTATTCTTACTTACTTACTTATATATTTCTTGAGTAAGCTGTAGTTTAGTATCTAAAAATACATATCGCTGGTCGGCTGGTGTCTTCCGGTAAACAGGTAGCACTGTTGTTGGCCAGGTAAGGTATAATTGCTCAGGTGGAAATTATTCCAGGTGCGAATGGAGCGGTACATCTTGGGTTTCTGGGCGCTGCTCGCCTTTATCACGACGGGTACGTATTATCTTAATAATATCAAGTGTAAGGGTACTTTTGAATGCAGAGCGTATTTCGAACTCATGCCTTGTATTTGTGTCTTATACAACTAAATTCCCTGCTTCTCTCTGATTAACACAGACTACCCCCACCCTAATCTGCTCAATTATTTGTATTTAACAGTTTATTCTTCAGAATATTATATTAAATTGAGTTACATCAGAGCAAATAGGTTCTGTGTTGTTGGGAAGACATAGGCCTATTTTAGAGTTTTACATTGTTGTCATACATTAGGTCTGAGAATATTACCATGGTAGGCCTATTGTAATAGGCCATACTCTCTCTAGTGTATAGACACAAAGTTTCACAAACATATGAAATAATACATAACTATTCATATTCGCTCTTGCAATTAATATAAACATCCGATAGTAAGAGAGCCTTCAGAATCATATAGTAAAATATTTACTCCACGACATTAGCTCAAGCATGAAGAATGTATCGAGGTGAATGTGTTCACTAGAGAGAGTATGGTACCGTAGCGAATCGTCGAAACCCGAAATGCGGAACTGAAATTACCGCCGAATCGTTGTAACTTTTATATAAGGAATGCATATCTCATGTCTTTTTTAATGACAGTTCTAATTCTTAATATGTAGTGTGTCGCTTATGGTTAGTTAAATAACTTAAATAGGTATCCGCAAATCTGTCTCCTACTAGAAAACCAGTTTATGCAAATCAGCAGAAATTCGGTTTCGGCAATTCGGGTTTCGACGATTCGGGTAGACACTGAGAGTATGGCATATCTACTCTGCAGTCGCTTTTGAAACGACCGTGTGCCCACACATCTAATTATAGATTCTATAGATTTAGTAATTCATGACATCATAACACAGTCATGTGTTTACTTAAATGATGTTGCAAGAAAGGGCCTAATAATTTTAACTAACCTAGCTGGCAAGCGTTTATTAATGAGTAATTCAAAGAGTTTCAAATAATTGACCCTGTCCAAAGCTTTTTCGCATCCAGTGCATATAAACGTTACTCCAGTGAGCTACAAAATAATTTATCCAGTAAACATACAATACAATACAGGATCTCCCAATCAGCTGCTGTAGCCTATCTTTCAGCAATTACCTCTGTGGCCTACACCTTGTGTCAATGTATGATTATTTCATGTATTTGTGAAACTTTGTGATGAACGAACAATTAAACTTCTTTTGTTCTTAGCGTCAGGTTTGTCATGTTATTCATGCTACAATGATCATTGGAACTGGGGTACATGCACGTCCAACATCACGCTCTGCCAACCATTCCAGGATACGTGTGCTACTTATGTTGCCTTTCAAAGTATGTACTGAGAACTATATCTGACTTAATCATTACAATATTGCAGTTCTGATTTTAATAATAAATAACAATGCTAAAGGATTATTTTAGTAAATGGTAATTATTATTACAATAATTATTACTAATAATTGATGATGGCAATGATGACAAAAATAGTTATAATAATAATGTTGTAAGAGATTGATGTTGGGCCATAATTTTAACGTGGTTAAGAAGATTGTTCCTTGCAATGCGTCCTACAACAGAATAGAAATGGTCACCAAACCTCATCGAAGTAGTGGATATTTCTACAACGATCTGAACCTACGTATGGTCCAGTTGTCTAAGATCATTCAACATTTAATTTGGTGATGAAGAATAATAATCAACCATAGAAGAAATACTCTGTGTTTGTTAATAATGCTGAATTCTGTTATGGGTCCGTATTATTTTAGATCTCAAAACAGTATAAATGAGCGTCCTCCAATGAATTACAATAGTATTGGGCTTAAAATGGTGTGATGACTAACGCTAATCGATGTCTGTGTTTTTGCAGTTCCAGTTCATTACTCCCCACGTAGCGAGCGAAGGCATCACATTTACAAGGGTTGTGACACCCAGGAGAGTTGCGCGAAGAGACAGGATGCTCTCGATCAAGCAACTTGCGATCGAACGAGCTACTATGATTGGTCGTGTGTTGAATGCTGCACCGGAGACCTTTGCAACTACTATATAACTGTAAGCTGTTGATATAATTATAAACGGGTCTGTCTGTACTCACACATAGACCTACATAGGCCTACTCATGTCTATTCAGTTATGCTATACAAATGGTTTAGGCTATGTAGGTCGTTTCTTTACGTCTACAATTGATTTTCTCTAGGCATCTATTTACGTAAAAAATTTATAATTGATGGTTTGATCCAAATGGTAATATTCGCCATGTCTGCACATCTACTAGGAAGCATTATGCTTTTCTAGTGGTTGGTTTTTGTCCAGGTGGCAACGGCCTCTGTTGTCACAAGCTGTCGTTAAACTAAAGAAACACACAGTGTCACACATACAGTGGTTAGCGCTTCAATCTGGAAATCTTACTTTCAATCTTGCACTTGCTTCCTAGAACTCCTTCTGAGTTTCCTTTGAATTTCCTTTCGCCTAGACGCTGGCGTTGTGTACGCCTCGGAGTAGCTCACTTGAAGAGGAGGCGCTATAAGAAATACTTTTAATGAATTAATGATTTTGATGGTCTTGTCTTACTTTCCTAATGTTGGTTTCTGTTGTAGCTGGATGCTTCAAATGTTCGTCTGAGCTTCAGCGCAATGCTCTTGGCGCTAACGACATACTTCCTGCTATGAAAGAACGTGGAATAACACTACTCTTAGCAAAGCAAAGAAGACAAATGACTGAACTGCAATCATATGCAGTGTTATTCGGATCAACACGTCCATCGTAAACATTCTCTGTGTAAATAGCTGTGTACAGTAAACATAAAAAACTACAGATTATATCACCAAGTCCTTTATATGGCATGACTGGATTGGTCTAAGTATATCTGTGCATGAACTTGTCGGCAAAGGCGCAACCACTCAGATCTTTTCCTAAACATTTTTTGCAATGATTAGCACATTGGTTGGAAAGACATAAAGCCTATAATGACAAGAGATACTGGAATAGCAGCCAGTTCGACGTGGCCTTTAAAATATTGGCAAAGAGGCTAAAAATGATTCGCATGTCGGCAGAAAAATTGTTGAGCCCGAACCCTTTTATTAGTATGGTAACTGTTTCACCCCCCTGTGTAAAAAAACTCCTCTAATTTAGAGAAATTGTGTGGGTTACCTTTTTGGCTCAGAGGTGTTTGAGCACCCATCTGATTGTCGGGGGGACATTGACAATGGTAAAATGTCAATATTAATCGTAGACTTAGGTAAAAGCTAGACACAACTACAGTGCAGAGTTTTGCACTTCCAGGCACTCCGCCAGTTTTCATGTTACACGCCTTGCTATTTACACAATTAAAAGGCAGTCGTACATGCATATTGTTTGTGAAACTATCTGGTGTAACTTTTCTAATAAGTGACCTCCAAGTCTCATAGGCCCCTTCTGAGCTTAGGGTGTCAGAGGTTAAATTTGGGTCTAGCTGTGGAATAAGAGTAATGATAAAATGGTAGCAGTTATTCACTTTTTTGTGCAGTGATGCTGTTTCGTATTATGTTGAAGTTTGAGTGAAAATTAGCATTTGTTACGTAGACAAAAACTGTATATCTTACGAATAGTTTTATGGTCAACGTTGAGTGTGGGTATTACAATCGACTGTTTTGCATAGTACAGGTGATGATAATGAAGGCATCGACCCAATAGTTTGAGAAATCTTTAAATATGGAGAGCATGGGTTTGAGCCTTCCTTGACATTGATACTCTATTGGCTATACCTTGATTAAGTCCATCATTGGCAATTGCTCTGTATGGTCTATTGAGTCTTGTGCAGCACTTAATAAAAGCTTATTACTACTTCTGCTGATAAAGGAGGATTTCTTTTGTCTAGACATTGATTAGTAAAACCTTTGTTTTAAAGTTTCACCAAAAGCAGAGGTGAAACTTTGTATTTATAATAAGGACAAGACTGAAGAATTTCATACATTGTGCAGATCTGATGGGGACAAGACCTGATGATGCTAGAACAAAGGATATTACCTGTATATTAGATGAGAATGAGGCCACAATTAGATCATATAGGGACAAGACCACGAAGCAGATAAACTTCAATAGGTCAGGGTCATGGACAAAAAAGGCAATATCGCATCTATACATCGTTGTCTGCTTTTTATTTTATAGTAAATATCTTTTGATTTTTATAACTGACTCTATGTATCTGATAAATATAGATCTGTCTGCTAATAATCTGCTGTAATCTGAAAGAAATCTGAACTTCTTATTTTGCATTCTGATATGTACATTTAAATAATAAAAACTGTTTGTATACAAATGATTTCATGGGTTCTTAAGTTTACATGGTTGAGGTGTTTTGACACAATACATAGTGTCGTTCAATAAGGGTTCTCCAGTGCTTGGAATTTATTGCCTAGTTGAGTTCCTTTAGTAAATTCTTTGATTGTTACAAACTATAAACTTACAACTTCCACATGAAAGTAACGAAACACTGTCCCTCCTAGTTCATCTCATTGATCAGATTTCAACATTCTCAAAGGGATTTAAAATGACAATTAATCAACGCTATTACATTATTATCATTCATTGGTTTGGAAAAATAATAAGCCTTTAGAGTACATGCAAACTATACTAAATTTTTAACTAATAAAGCATAAATAAAAACTAAAATCAAGATTTCTTATTAACTGCATTGAACAAATGAGTGGTATTACGGAATAATAGTCCCAGGTGGCATGCATGACCACTGGAAAAAGGGTAAGAAATTGTCGCATCTATCTTTTATTGTTAAGACAAAGTAAACTGCATTGAATCAATATCACTTGTAATTTGCTTAAAGGAATTATACAACTTCAATTTGTTTAACAATTGAAAAATCATTAAATAAAATCATTTTAAAATTGTAAAATTACACATCTAAAACAAAGTAATATCATTATCAGTTTGAAACTTAATGAATAATCATCCTTTGCAAATTAATGTTTTAAAACTAATTACCATTACAATCCAAAATAATAGATTTTGAAACAATTAGTAATACAAGCCAGACAAATCATATGCATTATAACTCATTGGTTTGGAAAAATACTAAATACATACAAGACATTTTTATTCATAATTGGTTTATAATTATTATTTTCTAAATTTGTAACATGTGCAAGGTCTCCGAAATGTGAATCTGGTCCACTGAAATAATCTTGCCTATAATCATTCCTAAAGAGAAAATATTGGTATGCAAAATTCAATTCACGCAACTAATGGAATGCAACTAATTAAAAAAATTTGAATGTTGCCAAAATTATGGAATTCTTTGGACAATTGTATTTGGTCCCTCATGTGTTTGAAAATATCTTAACTACTATTTTGAAAAGAAACTGCAAGACAATCCTTTAATGTCAAGAAGCATTGCTTTCCTGTCTTTTATCGTTTCATCGTTTGTACAAATTTAACAAATGAAAACCGGTTCAAACTTTTTGGTTCAGTTCTCTACAGACTAAATATTAGTTTAACCAAAAATTATGAGAAATATCCTCGACTAAAATATGTCTGAGAATTTGCTGTTCCACTTATAATTCTTTCTTCTCATCTCCTCTAACTAAATTAATGGAAATAATAATAGTAATTGTACAATAACGATGATGATAATAACAATACTAGTAATCATACATTTCATTTATTTATTCACACATTTCTCAACTGCCCCTTCAAGTCCACTAATACTTCGTGACGATTAGTGGACAACATGAGAAATGCATCAGAAACTCATAACATTGTCCTTGACAACTATATCAAGTATCAGTAATGCTAAGAACTCATTTCTACTGGTGAACTAATCTTTTGATCTACATAACAGGTTAAATAATATCCGTCGACATATAAAAAGGTCCGTTGTAACAAGTCTGTGAAATAGCAACAATATCACTGGTAATAATCATAATAACTAACACATGTGTTATAATCTACATCATTAATATCATCAGAAAACTCTAGTAATCAGTTCGTGATTGTTTCTTATTCAATTTGATTTGGTTTATAACAATTATTGAGAAATATGAAGTATAGTCTATCAAAACCATTCAAAATTCAGATCTACTGTTTCTGAGTTAAAAAGTGTGAATACAACGATTAAATAAGGTGAGATTAACAACACGGAGAAAGCAAAAACCGTTATAAGCAAACAAAAACACACAGAACTCAATTCAACAAAATAATGTGGCTATTGAAGACTTTCATGAAGGTGGTGCTATATAAATGTCTGCTTATACATTAACATTTATAAATGCAGTAGTCAGTATTAATCGTAATCTCCAAACTACCAAAGTGCCACTTGACAGCCAAGCACTGCATACAATTAGAGGGGTTTATTAACCAAATGGAAAGTCCGTGGTGGTCCAGGTTCAATTGACAGCACTAGTTGAGCCTCCGTACTAGTATAACACATCATCTGAGACCCAATTCAGGAAAATCCTCTGTCAGGGCAAATCCATGTTTGTCCTCAATCACCTACTATGTGGTTATGAAAGTACCTGCCAACCAGTATATTTATCTTTAGAATATGAACTTCATTTTTTCACCACTTAGATAACTGTGACAGGGCTAAGGAGTTATGGAATTTAAAAATCAATGAATCTTTACTAATAATGTTGTTCAGATTACCATAAGGGGGGCGTCCCTTTTGTCTTCTTATACATAATGAATAAATTATAATGCTTTTCTGATCTGCAATTTTTGAGGCCTCTGTGGATTGTGAAGACTTATTCTGCAAGTTCTTAAGCTTAAATCTGCGATGACTTGTCCATGATCATATAGATGATAGCTACTGTTAGTTAAAACACTTTGAAAAGTGTGACACATTACACCAAAACCAATGTCTTGAACTGAAACTGGAATGAAAGTAATAATTATAATCAGCAGTATAACGCTTAGGAATCCAAACAAATTTTTATCAGCACCATAGCCATAAATAAACGTTAGAAATTGTAAGTGAAACGACACTTAGTTTGTGACAGATTCTGCAAATGCAACATATTCTGTAACCATTATAAATTCCACAAATGCAACAGATTCCGCAAATGTAATGGAAACTGCAAAAGTGACATATTCGCAAATGTTACTGAAGTGAGAAGAGAGTGCTGTTTGAATGTTCCACATGTGACTGAAGTGAAGATACAGCTTTATACATCGGTCCCACAGAGCAAAACAGTCCATTCGCCACAAACAAAATAAGTTACAAAAGCAGAAAAGCAGCTGTTGAAGAGTAGAAGCAAGTAAAGGCTTTTAAGAAAGCTAAATCTGAATAAGATTAAGTGAATAAGACTCTAAATAAATGAATCACAAAGGCATTCTTCCATTTTTTTTCCACGAGAAATCAAAAAGGCGCCGCAACATCGAGCAATTTACGATCACGATTTTTCCACGGTGTCTGGATCCTGGAGATCAAACCTAGAAATAAATGTAATTTCTTAGTATATAGTAGTAGTACCTTCAGTGTCATAAACACAACATCTGTATATAATCTCATTTAATTATATATATTTTTGCAGAAATAGCAGGCTGACAGACCACAGCCTGGTACTAACAGCAAAGAAAATATGTTCGATGTTTAATTTACGTTGGATGCTATCTGAAAATGATTTCCTAATGATTTCATTGTACCGGTAACTAGCTAGCTCTTCTTACACAACCCTAAATACTGGCAAATTTCTCGTAACTATTCAACAACTCGTCTTCTTCCTCATTGAATGACTGTTACTGTGATTTAACGTGAAACACAATTCTAAAAACAATAATGCTAGGGAGATCATTAGAAAGATTACAATTAAAAGGCTCTACATGAGTCACTTGTTTAGATATCATATCTTAACCAGTGATAAAAACCCTGAAAAGTGAATGCAATAAGTGGTAAGATCACCATTCAGTCATCGCTTTGCCGAGGTCATCAATCTCGTTAAGCTTGATATGGAGGACGCCCATATTGACGCGTTGCTTTGAGAAAGGCCCAACGGAGTTCTTAACCATCACCTCAAGAGTACGACTCAAAACATCTGCCTTCATCATCATCTGCCAATCAAATCTAAACAGAAACAAAAGAAATTCAACCAAACAGTGCAAGATAAATAATGCCCCTTCTGTGGTGGTTTGGCATTGCCTCCCTTTGAGCTGGGACTGTTCTATAGCTCACACTGATATTATCTATAGTCATTTAACAACTGTTCTCTACGACCGAGCTAGAGTCAACGCAGCAACTCTGAATAGCCCCCTTGAAGAGGTGCTATAAATTCTCAAATGAACGAATTAAATTCTCGAATAAGACTAAAGATACGAACATACACACAAACTTTTTCGAAAAGCATCATGCACACTTACACAAATACAAGTTCATTGCGTTTATGAGTTTGTACCGCCAGTTAGCATTACACTTACTCACTTACACATGTGTAATTATGCAGAAAAAACTCATGAGAGGGGAACCTTGGTAAAATGGATAACATGCTGGGCATTGCTGGTAAAGGTCCATCAACTAAATGTACCTTGAAAAGCAGGTCTTTATGCTAAAAACCTGAGGCACAACTGAGGCACATCTTTAGCAACTTTATTCTCTTGGTCTCAGCTTATGAGGGTGGCAGTCAGTTCTCTTATTTGTCATATAATCTTCCAACCAACAGTGTGCAGGCACAGTACTCATTCAGACTGATTTGATTAGATAGCGCTGGTAGAAGTTTGAACCTCTGACCAGCGGCACAACTAGGGGGTGCTCAAACACCCCATAGTTGCGCCGACCCACCACCAAATTTTTCCAAATGCAATGTATTCTCATGGGGGCCTAATGGTTTCAAAAATTGCCACAATTTAATATAAAAATGATGCACCAACTCTCGATTCTTAGTGTAAGCACCCCAGTTAAATTTTATAGTTGAACCCTGCTCCTGACCTCTGGGTTAACAGTCCAATACGTTAACGACCAGACAATTGTGTAAGTCCAACGGTCCACAGAATGGATCCAAGTATAATAAACCATAATGCAAGAAAACTCTAAGAAACAAATGAACACAACAAAAACTTTAATGCAGAAAATGAATGCCTACGTCTCATCAAAAGTTGGACTCAGATCATTCCTCTTCGTCTGTGTTTTCCGTTTCGTTGCATTCGATCGGTCCGGCAGCAGATAAACCCGGATGTAAGGGTCAGCCAAATTGTCCGAATCACACGGAATCAAATTCCTAACATCAAGATAAAACAAAGATTTACCCTTTGCAACTGCTTTGGAAGTTTGGATAGAATAAAGACAAGTACAAAAGTCACTAATTAATGCTTAATTTTAGAATAATACATTTGCCAAACCCATTGCGAATCTAACCAAGAAAAGAATGTCAGATAAACATGCACAACCCTAGTCCTTTGTCCATCCAGACACTTTGATATCAAGCCGCAACCTTCTTTCCAAAGGAACGTAGTAAATGAGGCGCTTCGACGTATTAACTACAACTCAGCATCAGCTGAATTCAGCTGAATTTGGGTAACCTAATGCAGTCTGTCAATTAGCTACAAAATAATAGAAGGGTCCTCAAACAATTCAAACTACGAAAGGCGCTACATAAATACTTTAATTCATTACAATACAGTTGCCGAAGATAAGCTGAAGAAAAATCCAGCATTCTACGTACACGCATTGATGAATGACAACGGCCAAACGATTTCCTGTTCCGCTGTAACGAATCGTCAACTGAATTCGACCAAATCTTCCGTCGCTACAGAAGCAGAAACAATCAGCATCCCAGTTGCCATGACAACTTCATCAGTCAATAACCACCATCACTAAGTGTCTTACTGGAAATTCAACACAACAGCTATTTGTCACATACATACATTCCTCTATACACACATACAATGTCATACATTCATGAATAAAAAATAAGACACTGTAAATTTGTAACTTCTAAATAAATAAACACAAATCTTCCACAAACCCGCAAACTAATCAATATACAGTTATACACATTATACGTACATACATCTTTACAAGCATATTAACAACTATATACGTAAGAAATGCGAATACGTTCAAATGAGGCGCTTTTGCATGTCAACTCTGTCTCAGCATCCAGCTGTAGTCGGAAGCGCCTCTGAACAGCTCAAACTACGAGAGGAGCTACATGAATCCTTAAATACAATTATGGTTAACTAATTCATCAATACTTATAGAGGTCAGTGTACCTGTGTGCCTGAAGGCCACGATATCTAAGACCACTGGAGTCGGCCTTCTCAACATTCCCACTGGCTATGCTGCCAGAACGACTCTGCTGATGGGCTGAGATACTGTCACCAGATCCTGCAGCCGTAACACCTGATCCGAGGTTGATGGAGCCACCAGAGACGTGGTCACCCTCAGCAGTCACGCTCGACTCCTTTACAGCCGCATCTGTTGCTTCCTCATCTTTAGAAGCATCTTCGTTTGATACAGGCTTGTCAGGCGTCAAGATCTAGAAGCATCATCAGCATAAATAGTACAACATATTGGGGTGTGGTGGTCTAGTGATATATTCGGAGCCTTGTGACCATAGGACTCCTGTACAAAGAATATAAAACAAATTAAATTACCACAGACCCCAATAGATTGATTCAACCTTCTTTCAAAAGATGGCAAAGTAAATGAGGCACTTCAGCATAGCATTGTGAGGCGGAAAATAGTCCAGAAAATTTTGTATTTTTCCGAAAAATTTCCGAGGTATTTTTCCGGAAAATTTCTGGGGTATTTTTCCATCAATTACTAAATAATAATTTCAATGTATAATAATGTTTAAACATCAGTCAAAGCTTTCTTTACAGTAAATACAACAGTATATTCATGCAATAGATGGCACTTACTGTTTATTGTACACATTCACAAGACTCAATGACAATAGCAATACATTTAAGAATTACTTGGAATTAAAGTTTTATACAGTTTTTTTCTACTTTAGAGTAGCTATTTTTATTATTATCCGGAAAAGCTACATCACTACTTCAGCATGTTAATTTCGACTCAGTGGGGAGTGGTAGAGTAGTGGTGAAGCAATCGAAGGGTTGCAGATTCGAATCCCACCCGCTGCGTAAGGACCTTTAGCAAATCCTTAACTCACAATTGCTCAAGCGCTTCGGCGTGTAAAATTCCAACACACCTGCGGGCTGTGTAGTGGGACCACCTCTGAGTAGTAGTCCGTAAGAGGCGTTATAGATATACACAAATACAATACAATCAATGCTGTCGTTGGAAGCAGCTCAGAATAGTTCATACATACACGTAGGATGAGTGTCATTGTGAGACTGCATTCAGACGCTGCATTCTTCAAAGTGAATGGTCGCGTTACAGTCATCTCTTCCGATCCAAGCAGTTCCTTCTTCAGAGAAACCTTACGATCTCCGAGTTTTTTGCCGTGATTACCATCGTCCAAAACCTACAAGTGACAAAAGTCAAAGCTGGACAACATAGATCAGATTCATAGTACAGAAATATCACATTGAATGTTTACATCAATAAAGATTTTAATGTAATGACACAAGTCACTGTCAAATTGCTGTTACATAGCTATCGTGAAGTTAAGAAGGTAGCTGAGACAATAACTTGAATGAAAGCTACTATGATAGTGAAAATGATGATTACGGTGATTAATAAAGGACAATAAGACTAAAATTGGTGTGACAAAATGGAAACTCTAGGGAATGACCGGATTTGGTGGTATCCGGCAGTATCTAGATTTGCAAATACTTGAAGCAAAACATTTACCAAATCCAAATACCAATAAATGTATAATTACTAATTATTTCACGCATCAAAATCCTTGTCGAGATCGATTTCCTCTGTTATCGCTCGCCGAGTCCTCATCCAAAGAAAGTAAGTATTCAAGATACGCATACTGTTAGAACCAATGAACTCTTAATTAATAGAGTATAACTATAGTACTATACATGTACCCAAAGCAGCCAGCTTTGTAAAGCTTATGTTTACTGTTTTCCTTCATTTAATTTCAAGTCACTGCTAAGGCCCTTTTGAAGTTAGC
>JAQFXW010002402.1:0-13159 GCA_034693945.1 Dendrobaena attemsi
AGCTATTTTTAGAGCGTTAGCCACGGACACCGCATCACCGACCGATCGAAAGATCGAGTATTATTGTTTAGAATACTAAGCCTTCAATAGGTAAACTCGACATTCTCTCGCTAGGTGATGCAGTAAATGAGGCGCCTCGGCGTGTTAACTCGGAGTCTCCGACTCAGCATTAGCGCTGTAGTTGGGAGCGCCTCTGAACAGTTCATACCAAAGTACAATACAGTATACAGTAAATTCTAAAGACGCAGCCAGGTACATGTGCCCTCGCCAGATTGTGTTTGCTTCAAAAGGCGACCATAGGTACCCAGTACACTGAGGTATCCTTAGCACTCCAGGTAAATACAGGTAAAGGTATAGGAAACTCTTGAATCGCATGACACCTTGAATCTCACAGGTAGGCTAACGTTGTTACGTTAATCGATAGATTGATAAAGCTCTTTGTATTATTGTTCCCAATGAAAACAAAGATTTAAATGTGCAGACAGTGTAATAATTATTAATAATTATCACGTGATTACCAACATATACGGATCTAGTAGCCTACCAGTAAATTAACTAGGCTCATCAAGTAATCACAAATCTTGAATGGAAAGCAAACAAATTTCCAAAAGGGATAGAAGTCCAATTAAATCTAAGGATAACCGTATAACATGCATGCCATTAATTTTAATTGGGGTGACGGATGAGTAAGTATGTAAAAATGTAAATATCTACGCGTTAGGTCTTTGCTAAAACATGCGTTTCAGACTCTACAATTATAGTCAGTCGTGCTATATTGTCCCATTCTATTGTCGCCGAGAAAGGACGAAGAAACAACAAATGGCTCCGACGAAATAACAACAACAGATGTTTCGGACAGGCTCGAAATGAAGACATCACCAACACACATACACACACACACCTACACACATCTACACACACACACGCATACACCACCACATTCGCACAATGGTTCTGAGGGGAAAAAGTAGTATAATGGATATATATGTTATATAGTGTACTTTATGCGTAAATGAGAAAAAATTAAAAGCATATACCCAACATATAGAAATGTCTGGACAAGGTCTACATTATTATTAGACGCTAGATTGTAGAGTGGTAGTTACCGATACCTAGAAGGTAAGTCTGTGTGTGATGAGTGCACTGAGGACCGTGCGAACGTTTCTCTGCATTTCTATGAGCATTTATCTGTGTAAATGTCTGTTTGTACTTAGCAGTAGGTATCTGTGTCGTAATCTCGACACTTCTATAGCGCCACTCGAAGGCCAAGCTGCGCAGTGTCGATTGTATACATGAACATGTGACCCCTGTGTCCGTGATATATGTTGGTAGATGCCAGCGGCGGATCTAGAAATTTAGTAAGGGGGGCCCAAAAATTTCGCAACTTATCTTCTCCAAAATGTTGGTACACAGTGAATTTAAGTTTTGGTTAATTAAGAAGCTTAAAGAGGACATTCGCGCGTGAGCGCGAAAATTTTTTTGACCTTTTTTTAATGCAACACCATTGTGATACACGGTATTTGGACGCCGCGGCAATTTATTTTGGAGTCCATGGACGCATCGTTAATTTATTATTAATTTTAAATGGGTTAGCGTTGAAATTAGGGTTAGGGTTACTGAATGAATTAGGGTTAGGGTTATGTCTAAGGGGGGGGCCCGGGCCCCCCCTGGATCCGCCACTGCCTTAAATAATTTATATATATATATATAGATATGTAGCAATGCTTTAATGCTGCTATTAGTCTGTCATTAAGTCTATGCTAGACTTATGTACAAATTGTTTGATCCAATCATCAGTGAACAGTTAATGGAACTTGTCACCTAATTAGACAGTTATAAATAGGGAATTCGAGCCTGTGGAGTATAGCACTATAGTCACTCTCAACGTATGTAGACTAAGTAGACACGTTTAGATTTCGAAATAATCGGTATAGGCTAATCTCATAATCGGCTATCGTCGGCATAATCGACAAAAAGTGATATCGGTACAGCTCTAGCCTGGATGTCATTTAACCACTCACTTGACTGTTTGACTGTTTTAGGCAGCAGCGGTCATTTTCAATTGCTGATCCTATGACTTGGAACTGCCTCCCTGTTGCATTCCACTTAGCTCCAAGGGACCATCACAAAACATTTATCCATCATCTCAAAACTTTCCTATTCAGTGAAAAATGCCCATGATCAACTCAAGTTGTCTGCTGAATTGTTTGCAATATTTTGCTGCTTCAAAGGCTCATTTAACTATTGTAATATATTTTCGTAAAACGAGGTCTAAACAAATTTCAATATTTGCTAATATGAGGACAAGAATCTGATTGATTTCAGTGAAAGGGGTGGGGTCATTGCATAATTATGTCATGCTGATAATGGCCGTTTTTGACCCCCACCTTGTCACGCTTAGTCACGTTTCCCCATCACCCTCCCCTCACCATAGCATGACGTATTTATTGTATAAATGGAAAACCAATTTAAATCTTTCTAGGAGTACTGTAGCTTAGATTCCTTGAACATGTCGATGATAGTCTAGATTGTCGTTTTTGTAAATTTTCCACAATTAAAAAAGATTACATTTCAGCCTTTAACTGTAAACTAATGCTCCAATAGGTATTTGTTTTCAAAGAAATCTTCGTCTATACATGTAGTTGCTGTGAACTTACTGTGTCTGCATCGGTACTTTGCGTAGTGCACGAATAGGCTAGGCCTACTCTAATTTTAATTCAAATCGTATCGAACCGGGATGGATTTGTTGTAAAGTATCTAAACACAAAATTTAAACAATTGCAATAATTTTATTAATGCAGTATAATAATTTATTAAAAAGTTATTCGTTTTTACGGTCAGATGAATAGGCCTAAAGACGCATTGCAGACTTGCAGTCAACGATTTATATGAACTGTACAGTTGAACGACCATTATGTCGATAATAATTTCCAGTAGAATAAAAATAGCGCTCTATCCCTGCTGTTCGATAACCACAAAAATTGATATAACGCATGTATAGGATAGGTCTTATTCAATGTTAATTTAAAATTAATTTATGACAACAAAATTTTTAAAGTGTCACGTCACGTTCAACTCGACCCACCCCATAACATTTTTTAACGTTCCCAGTTACCTCGCTCAGAAAATATCTATTGGAGCAATAGTTTACAATTAAAAGTGGGTGCTTGAGCGTGACGTAGTTACGCAATGAACCCTAATACTTTATGAGCTTCGCGGTCTATCTTAAGCGACCTAGTTCTTTGAATTGTCTTCTTTTTTCCAGCCTTCAAATCGTATGGATCAGATAGCTGAAGAAGTGAAACTGGCACTGAAACCACACTTTGCAAAGAGCCTCATCAACAAAGATGAATACAAAGATATAATGCGAAAAACTGTGCCAAAGGTGAGGAGGATCGGAATGCTAGTATTACATTCCTGGTTAAAGGTACTCAACATTACTTAATCATATTTATTGCACTTCGTACAGGGCCATTAAAATCCCAAATTGATGTCCAGTTCGAGGAAGAAAGTGGTTGGAAACGTGTTTTGGTGGGCAGGTTACATTGGACTATAAAACCATGTTGTACCATAGTGTTTCTACAACTCATTGCTGGCTCAATTTATATGGAAGAAATGTGTTTATGCATTAGCACGGTTTTAGATTTCCTCGTGTTCCCTGTTTTTTTATCTGGCTTACACTGTGGGCCTACTATGTTGCAATAAATTTAGTAAATACCCAAGCATACTTACTTTAACTTTCCGTGTCATTTTATTATATTTCATATCTGATAAGTTATTAGAAAAATATCAAAACTCTTTGATGTAGCCCCTTTGTAATACTATAATTGCATTATTTAATTTCTTTGATCAATTTATGTACAAATTTCCAATCGGCATGATCAGATTTTCCTACTGTGCTTCTTTGTAGATATTCAACAGCAAGAGCACTCTCGATCGTGAACGCATACAGGGATTCGTTCAAGAGTATGTCAACAAAATCCTTCGATCTCGGAAGCCGGACAAAGCCAAGAAATCAGTTTCTCAGGGCCATGGATTACCCAAGCACAGTTCGAAGGCTTTATCAAAGGCGGTTTGAAACATCCGATGAGCATGTCCTGCTTGATGTTAATTGATCTACGTGGATGCCGTCATTTATGCTGTTTATATTTGGAAATGTGATCGGCTTGCCGTTTGAGAATGGTAATACGATGCTGCCTGTTCTATGTTATCCTTATCCGTTTGACCCTTGATGTTATGCCGGTTCAAGAGCAGTTCTCTGGAGGCACTCTATAAATATCGAGACTCGGCATGATGAAAGACTGATTGCAGGAGAGTGTGGAACATTCAGAGATTTCTGTTGCCTTTTCTGTGGCTTTGACCGACGACCGCTAGAAAAGTAATGATGAACTTTAAGGGACAATATTGTTATGCCACAAGCTTGCACGAACTGTCTGCACATTGGAGACTGCTGAATAAAATTCTCGTCAAGCAGTCGCCTACTGTGTAAGCTTTGTTGTCATATCTCGTTGAGAACACGGAGAAATCATGTTACCTGTCACCGAAGAACTGCAAGTATTTGATGTGAAACTGTTACTCTGACTTGGTTGCAATTTTGTCAAGCGGTGATGTGAAATTGGCAGTTGACTGAAGCACGGAAGTTGAGTTAGATTTTGATTGCAGTGGAGAGAGCAACCAAAATTTAGGTTTGTTAGGAAGCCAAGCATTTATTGTTTAGATAAAAATTAAATCTAGCTTTGCAGTGTGCAGCCATACTTGCTGAACAGAGTGTTGCACTGCACTACTCTACTAGTGTTTCAGTACATTACATTACTATACAATAATGTACATGTAATTGCAATCAGTTTAAGATAGTTTACCTTTCAGTGCATTTGGTTAAATACTAATTCAGTAATATCATGACAATTGAGTAAAGTTTAATGCATTTCCTGAATAGAGGATAATGTTGTGAAAATCAGCCATAAGTATGTTTGGTAACAAGATTATAATGATAAAACTTATAAATGCTCTACAGATAGACTCAAAATTTGTTGGTCTTTGATTGGCGAGTTCGTATTCAAATATGTTATTATTAGACAATATTTGTGTTTCATTAGAGCCTATTCAATGCTGCCTTTATGATTTTGTCTTGGTTAAAAAAATTAAGTAAATTTTCTTAGTTGTGGTGCACTGCCGCAGGCATGCTTTAACGACGACTATGCAGTGAACCAAAGTTTAAATGTTTCCTTAATTTGTAAACCATTTATTGCTCTAAAAGTCTGATTGTGGCATTTATAGTTCCAACATAATGTTGAATTGTTACTCCAAAAATTGTTTCAGAATGCGATGAAATGTTACGCTCACTTCAAAAATAACTTCAGCATCTAGATTATTTAGCTGCAGTTTCTCAAATCAGTCTTTAAACTCTGTGTTCTGTTTATGGAAGCATAAAACAACAGTCGCTGGGCGGCAGTTTTAAAACGAGAACTGTTTGTCCTGTCTCTAACAGCGCTCCCAGTTTCTCAGAAAAAACAATGGTATTTTGTAGATCTGTTTGTACATCGCTCAAAGAACTCGATCTCTTGATTTCACTTTTAACTTTTGTTCTGCTCCTAGAGTTTCGTTTACCTTTGTAGAAAATATATCCTGCAAGTTCTTTGGCAATGAGACCTCCTAACTGAAGTTCTGTTTGCAATGTATCTGTATAGTCTGTCACAGCAGAGTTATCTGTGGTGGAGTTCTGGATAAAATCCAACTTTTCTGTTTTGTTTTTTGTTGCATCAACTGGGATGTATTCAAATGGGCGTGTTTTGTTAAGAGATGTGAAATTTCTCTCTTTGAAGTTTGTTTTGCGTGTGTCCAGTGTGCTGCTGTGTTCTATCACCAATGGCTGGCTCTGCTCGGTCAGATCATTGGCTTCGGTTTGAGTGAAGACTTCTCTGGAGTCACATACTTTACATTGTATCACAGCATCTTTTGATTTAGAGTTTGTTGGATTGATCACCTCTACAAAAGAACCACTGCTAACTTGTACTTTTGCATTTGAAAGTGATTCCATTTTCTCACCAAAACGTGTGTCTCCATTCTGGAATTTCATTTCGATAGGTAATCCTGAACTGTCAGAATTTTCTTTGCCCTTGTAACGGTTTTCTGTCCTTGACTGTTCAGAATTCAGATCTGCCAGCATTTCTGTCTCACAGCAATTATGGTCCGATGTTGGCATGTTTGTCTTGAAACAGTCTCGCTCTGTTAGGCTAATGGGAGGTATTTCTGGGTTTGTCTTCATGCATATGTCTGGTAAAACTTCTGAAGGATGAGGATTTGTACTTGTGTTGCACCAAGAAATCATACTAGAATCACCGAACTGCTGGCAAATGTTTGTAGTAAGCTTGTTACTTGTGTTTGTGGCAACAGAAGTGTGGCTATGTCCTCCAAGAAATGCTGGAGTTTCGAAATTTTCAGGCATGGAACTTTCTGATAGTTGTTTGGTACACTCTTGCGTGGTACGAGAGGAAAGTTCGGTGACAGATTTCTGATCAGCAATGCTACCGGGATCATTAGTTCCAGTTTTTGTACCTATAGAACAGCAAATTGAATTCTCCATTGCTATCAGATTATCTACACACAATTCTCGACATACTGGACTGGTGGAAAACTCCAGTTTCATTTGGTCACTATTTCCGTTGGACCTGTTGTCTTCAGTTATAGAAGAGCATAATGGCTGCAGGTGAATGCTTTCTTGTGGCACGGGCTGTTCTAGTGATGTTTGACCATTCTGAAGTTGGATGGAATTAATGTTAACTGCTGAACACTTTGGATAGCATTCCATGCTGCTTACAGTTTCCTTAATTCTTTTAATGCTTTGCGTTGGTGGACTGAAAATTGTTAATTCCTCTCTGGTCGTCTTTGTCAGAATTTCCCACTCTTTATTCAAGGCACATCTTCGAGTAAGACTTTCACTTCTTGATCTTCGTGATGACCCCGAACGCAACTCTTCGATTGGATTACTGTGAAAATATCTGGGATCAAATGAACTGACTCGACGTGGTCGAGCTTCTGGATTCTGACACCAGAGTCTACAGTTTTTGAAATGAGCGTCATCTGAGAAAGAAGCTGCACTCTCGCTGTCCATTTGTTCTATTGTTCTTGCTGTGTTTGTTTTGCTGTCGGCTGAGACTCTCCTCTGAATAAATTTCCTATTCTCTGGAGGTGCATTTTTCGAGGCAATGGCAAGAACACAGTTGGAACTGCTATGCATTACATGGATGCCATGAGTCGAGTTTTTTCCAACGTTGTTGGAAACTGGTGGCAGTAAGAACAAAATCTCATCTTTGGTGCAACTTCTTATGTTGTTATTGGGGCTGTTAAGTGTGAATGTCTGATTTGCAGTTCTTATGGCATCAGAGACAGCGATTGTTTTGGCCAAAGGAATGCACAATGGAGATGAATTATCTACAGTTATCGATTGTGTTTCTACGGTTTGAAGTATCGTGTTGTCTTTACTTGCGGGCAGCTTCACTGAAACTTCTTTACCTTCTAAATGAGAAGGTTCTGGTTTCTGTGAGTAATGATTATTGATAACCTCTGCCAAATCAGGTCTGTCATCATTTAGTTCAGGCTTTGGTAGTGCAGTAGTCTGTTGGTAGTGTTCTAAGAGACTGCTAACATCGTTACTTTTTATCTCAGTGTTTGTTTCAATGTCTGTTTTGTTACTTGCACCTTCAAATTTTTCCCATTCACTAATTTCTATAGTCTTTTGTTGATCATATATAACTTTGCGCACAGTTCTTTCACTCCCACGTTCACCAGAGTTAGCTTCAAAGTCTGTTTTTTCATCTGTGATGTTTTGCGACTGATTTGTTTTTGTGATGCTTTTATCATTTATTCTTTCATCAGTTTCAAAATTGTCTCTAATGACAAGCTTGAGCTCAGTATCAATGTCTTTATCATTTTCTACTGCTGAGGCATATTCTGACTCGGACGTTTTGTGGTCTTTTGTATAATTCGGCTGTCTATCATAACGTGTTTTACTGTTTATTAGGTGCTGTGAATCTAGTCCTTGTTCTACTATGTTCTTGTATTTTCTGCCCTCTTGCCAAGTTGCATTGAGTTCTTCTTTTCTACATTCTGACTTAATTTCATCGTGTTCTTTTCTGGGTTCCATTTGTTCTGTTTTTAGTTCTAGTACTTTTGTGTTTTCTTGGTGACTGATGTCATGTTTTTCTTTTTTATAAACTGACTGACTTCTTGACACTTCTTTTCTGCAATCTGAATGTCTTGTGGCGAATCCTGGTTCCTTCATGTAATCTTGTTCAAATTTGCATTCTAATTCAATTGTATCTTGTTCCTTTTTGTCATTGTTTCCTTTTGTTCTGCACTCTTTTTGGTGAATGCTGTCATAATTTTGTTCCCTCTTCTTCCTTGTTGCACTACAAGCTATCATTGTATCTTCATTGCTAATTTCGTTTTTCTTTGCCAATTCTCTGTTATTTAGATCATTCAACTTTGATGGTAGACTTTGAATTTCTTCTATGGCACTGCATTCGTCTTGGAATTTCACATTGTGTGTCTCTTTCAGTGTTGCCGTTGTGCCATTTACAACATCAAGCCTGCATTTCACAGAAAGATGATTCACGTCGCATTCTGCTGAAGTTTCACCCGAACGTTTTATTTTGCCGCTGTTTGAAGTGTGGCGAAGCTTTTCTGAGAGTTCTGTTTTACTCGTTTTGTTCCTATTCGTCACTTTATCCTTGTATATTTCATTGCTATCACTGTTATGTGTTTCACCTATTTCATCGTCCTGATACGGTGCAATATTATTAAGCTGTTCTGTGGGCGTTGTTTCACTTGAGTTCTTCTCATCATTTGCTATGTTATCCCACTCTTCTTTGCATCCTGCTTTGCTAATCTTTTCATTTGCAGCATTATCTAACTCTTCTTTGCACACTCTATCACTCAGGTTGTGCTTAACAATTTCACTTATGCTGTTATCGTTTAGTTCCTGTGATTCTCTACACTCTGGTAGACTATGACTGTTCCTACATAATTCTGTTGGAAAGCTATCATCTGGCCCATCTGTGTTTATGACAACTGTTTCACTTTTGTGCCTGATTGGTTCATCTATCAGTGTTTCTCTACTTCCAGACGTTATGCACGTCTTCACAATCTTCATGGAATCTTTTTGACTCGTATTGTTGGTCGGGTGATCATCGTGTGTTTCGGACCACTGTCTTTCAATTTTGCGTCTGGGTTGTTTGGCATTTGTGACATTCATGTAGTCCGCTTTTTGTGTTTCATGCACTTTCTTAATGTGAACCACGTTCTTCTCCTCTTTCGACAACTCTGGCTCACTTACAAGTACTGTGACTTGGTTCATGTCTATTGTGCTAACAATTTGCGCTTTTAGGCACTCTGTTTCACCAGTTTGGTTCATATGAGCTCTGTCATTTGCCTGTTCTTTATGGTGTTTTATTTCACATATTTGGTTAGTATCGACTGTTCTGCTTTGTTTCTGTAGAGACTCTGCTTTACTTTGTTTCTTTCGCCTAGTTTCAGTATCTTTTGTTCTTTCTCTGAGTTCATGTCCTTGAAGTTGTGTGCCGATACTGCACTTACCACCAACCTTCTTTATATCAGAAACTTCATTTTCTACCCTGTCTTCATTATTCTGAGTCCTAATTTTCTTAGCTTCCGAATTAATAACCATCACGTTATCTTGACATCCATTGTCTTTTAAGCCATTCCGTAGCTCACTGTTGATGGTGCCTTCTTTACTCTCTGATCGCTTTTCATTCGAATCTAACTCTTGTGAATGTCTATTCCTCGTTTTCTGTTCAGGGAGGCTATTACTCTCAGACGGTAAATTTTGAGTCTGTTTTCTTTTACGTTGGCGCTTTTGGGGCAACATTTTTGCCAATGCCGTGTCTACTTCTCTATTAACATAGGAGCGGGTTATCAGATCTACCTGACACTTTGCTGACTTGACCATGATCGATCTTGGTTTCTTGGAAAGCGAGTCAAGGTCAGTTTGTTTGGATGGACCTGTGACACGAGGATCCTTGCGCTGGTCATCTTTGAGCAGTTTGTGGCACAACACTGATAGCTGCATGTCGAAGAGTGACCATAAAGAGTCGGCTGAGTCGCACTTTTCTTCATCAAATTTTTTTCTTGAACCTATGAGGCTGGAATTTCGGATTTTAGTTTCCATTTGATGTTGGATACTGTGGTCGCAATCCAAATTAAATATTGCAGTTCATAACGACTTTAAAAGATGAGCTGCTATTTGTTTAGGTGTTTCCAAGCGGCCTGAGTTCCAATAACTTCTGTGTAGGTAGCCCGAAATTGATTCTTTAGCTGCTCTGTCTTTTGTTTCACGAATCTATTCAAAACAGAAAATATAAATCAGTGCAGTGTAGTAATGTAATACAAACATCGTAATTCGCTTCTTGTAGCAGAGCTACTGAAATGCACTCTTGGCATGATAAGCAGTATTGTCTGTAAGCATTGAAGAGATGCATGTGAAAACACCTCGAGCATCTTGCTCCAGGTAGAAGAATTTCGAAGGGAGTTCATTCCAAAGCTAAGGACCAACTGCGTCAAAAACCCGGTATTGGGTTAACGAGTTTCGTGACTAAGACTGCAATAGCACAAGTCGATTAGAGGAACAGATGGGACGAGAGGAGAGATTGACTTGCACATCTGCTTCCATTTAGGAGCTATAGGCCTTGCTGTGATCTAGCCAACCTAACCAGACTTTGACACATAATCGGCACACACGCACGACAACTTGCATTGGCTACCCGTCGAGAAAAGAACAGGCTGCAGTTCAAGCTGCTCCTAATTTTCCTAGGCCTATCATGGGCTGGGCTTCAATCGCTGGATCGGTGCCAGCTAGGCCGATTATAGCCCATTTCTGTAGGTTACATAATCGGAGATCTTCATTCCAGTCCCAAGCTGTACCGAAAACCTCGCCTCTTAATTCTGTTTCCCCACAGACCTTCCATTTCCAAAAAATACTACTCTTTCACCAACCTCGTCGTCTAAACTGTAAGCATCACTCGCCTCAATTAGCCGTCTATGTTTTTCTGTCTGGCTTCCTGAATATTTATTGACCCTCTGCTTTACGATTCTGATGAACTGATTTTACTAAGCGTCTGTGAATAAGTTGGTTCCCGCGACTCCTCTTTTGGGGGCGCTATATAAGAGGTCTAAAGTTGCGATTAAATAAGGGCTGTAGTGTGTGGTCTCCACGGTGTCGCGGCGAGCTTGGACCTGCTTGATGCGCCTCCTCTGGAAAAGTATGTATGTATGTGTGTATTTCTATACCGCCTCTTAATGCCCACTATTACTCAGAGGCGGTCCCGACTACAGCCGCAGGTGTGTCGGAGTTAACACGCTGAAGCGCAACGAGCAATTGTGAGTGAAGGACTTGCCCAAGGTCCCTACGCAGCGGCTTGGGTGGAAATCGAACCCACGACCTTTCGGACGCGAGGCGGCGACTCTAACACAAAGTATAGGCTCAGGACATCCTCAACTGCTCAAGAAACTCTCTCAGCTTGTCGAGTCAAGACAGTTTAAGTGTCTGGCGAGTCCAGTTACGCGCACAATTAGGCCGTAATGCTCTTAATAAGCTTAATTATAATTGAATAAAGGCCGGAGTGTCACCTGACTTGCTTTGCGTTAGCAGTCGTTTGTAGACTGCAACAGAAGCTCGATCGATTAACCATACTGTAGGGCCCACCAACTACGGCCAAGGAGGGGCCCACCAACTACGGCCAAGGAGGGGCCCAACAACTACGGCCAAGGAGGAATCAAACGATGCAAGACACAGGCCCTAGGCTATCAATTCTCCAACTTTAGACCTACCACTAGGGTCTTTTATCTTGCTTTGAAAGAGTTATCGCTTGCTCATAATGTAGCCTATACGACCTCGTCGATTTAAGATAGCTTAATGGAGTCTTGGATCAAGTTGAATGACAATCACATCGAGGCGGTATAGGGGTAGGACGTCTCTATAAGAGAAGCCCTACAGCTTGGTTAGAGTGATTTCCATGCATTTCACATCACGGCCAATGCAGTCAATCTTGCTGATCAGGGACTGATAGGCTACGTGCCACCTGTTATACGCCGTCAGTCTCCGATTACCTCTGTATGATTGAAGGTCTGACTGGCTGCCATTCTGTTCTGGCCGTAGGTCTTCACCTCTGTATACATGTATAGGTCAGACCTATGTAGGCCTATACCTTGAACAGCTGCAGGCCTAATGGACTCGTATAATATATGAACCCTGGCACTGACAACTATCTCAAGTTTCCAGATATCAATCTTAGACTTTCCTACACTTTGGCAGCTACGTATAGCCTACTGTATAGGTCTTATAAGACTTAAGCTTTTCTCGGGGCATTTTCAAGCAGCATGTTCATATAAATTATTTAGCCTATATATATACGCATGCGCATATAATATAGGCGTTTTTTGCGCAAATGCCTATAATATGCGCATGTGGTAACAGTTCACATAATAAATAAAGAATACTGGACGAAATGCAATATTGCCGTAATTCAGCTGTCTTACTCTCCTGCTTGTTATGCAATTGGATTGATGAGCAATGCATAGGCTAATATCTATCTATACGATGTGAACAAACTGGATGTTCATGTAGGCCTACGGCCGCATGGAACCTATGGGTATTTCTACCTCTCCCCTAAAACGTCCATGTTACACACAAAGGCCTATTGATTCCTAAAAGGTTTATCCAAGTCTATTCGAAGTTTGTCGAAGTCAAGCAATCAAGCAATTTAACTTAGCGTATAGCCTATCATCATTGTATAGGCCTATTTAGGCTAGGCTATCGAATCGTTGATCATTGTGCCTGGAAAAGCATAGCTATAGCTTTCTCAGACCTCCTGCATTTGATCTCCATTCGCCCCATACTTCTGTGTTTCTAAGTAAACTGCTAGGTAGGCCTATACGTTAGAGCGACGTCTACATACTTACTTAATTTTTTCTGCTTTCTGACGTTGTCGAGAGATCAAAAATCTGTAACAGTTTACGACATCAGTTAGACCTAACAGGCTCAATATATATATGCTCCATAGGACTAACAATATACATGCCAAGAACAGAAAAACTGCAGATAACATGGCCAGGGGCTTCTATCCCCCCCAAAGCCGCCGGGCTC
>JAQFXW010002403.1:0-13159 GCA_034693945.1 Dendrobaena attemsi
GATAAAGATAAAGATGAGCGAATGACATGTCGTATATTATCTGTCATCATAGATATCATATATAATTTATATATATGATACATCATATATTATATGATGTATCATATATATATCATAAATTTTATATTTATTACGAAAGAGAATGGATGTCATCGCATGACTGGCTGCTTAAAATCAAGCGTCTGTATGCCTATCTCTCTATCTCTTTCTTTACGTCTCCGTCTGTCTCTGTTTGTCTTCTTGTCTGTGAGTGTTCTTGTGTGTCTATGTCTGTCTTCGTGCTACCCTCTCCTTCGCTCTTTTGTCCTCACGAGAACACCATCTCATGCTTTGGCTAATCTAGGCAGTGATCTGCGATTGCTTCAAATCTCTTGGGAATTAACGAATTTGATTGATAGATTGCTCTCTCTGCTCTCTCTCTCTCTCTCTGTGTCTCCGTATGCCTGTCTCTATCTGTCTCTGTCTGTCTCTGTCTCTCCGTCTTTCTCACTGTCTCACTGTCTCTCCTATTGTCTCAATTTATTTCTCAATTATCTCTCTTCTCACTTTCTTCCTATCTTTGTCTCTGTCTGTTTATATCTCTCCCCCTTCTTCCCTCCCTATACCGCTCACACTCCTTCGTTCTGTTTCTCTGTTTCTCTCTGTCTCTGTCTCTCTTTGTCTCTCTGTCTCTGTCTCTGTCTGTGTCTCTTTCTTTCTAAGCCTCCCTCCATGCCCGGCCCCTCCATGCCCGGCCCCTCTCCGTCATTCCGTGTCTCTGGAAGACCGGATAAAAGAAGGAGACGTGCACTGGATCTTCCGGTAGAATTCCCAACCGGAAGCAGACATTGTCCCATTCCCCAGCGGAAGACAACCCTCCCTTCGCTTCCTCCTCCTCCTTAGTCCATCCGTCCATTCCATCGGAATTCTTCGGCGCCATTCAAGTCCCACCGGAAGGAGACGAACGAAGACCATCTCAAGGCAACGCTTAACATCTGTCCAAATGAGGCATTGCTATTTGCATCTATGTATACATGTATACATATACATGTCATGTATGCATAGTATTATAATAATACACTTTACACATAACTTATATAAATAATAAATACATGTGCACACAGACTACAATGCAATGAATGCATACATATATTGACGCGGTAGTGTAGTGGTAACGGTCGCCGCCTTGTAACCGAAGGGTTGCGGGTTCGAATCCCACTCGCCGCGTAAGGACCTGGAGCAAGTTCTTCACTCACAATTGCTCGTGGCGCTACGGCGTGTAAACTCCGACATACCTCCGGGCTGTAGTCGGGACTGCTTCTGAGTAGTAGGAGACTTGAAGGGGCGGTATAGAAATGTGTGAATAAATAGAAAAAATACATCCAATCATCCATTCATACATGCATTGGAGAATAGTAGTGGGATAGTCTGTATCAGCAGTTGATACGCCTACACAATAGTATACATGACATAATTTCGTCTGGTAGCCTAAGTCTCAAGGATCAGTGCAAGGATGCCCATCCTGTGCGGAAAATGAAACAGAAATCTTCATAGACATCGGTTCAGAGGGAAACGAATTTTAGTTTACGAGGGGAAAAGGACTAGAAGAAAGTCATCGATGTTTTGGCGGGTGCGATGTTGAAGTTTCAGAAAGAATTTTAAGGGGAGGAAATTTCTGAAAAATCGGAGGACGCATCATAGGCTTAGGGTGGATGGACGCCCCAGGATTAGTGAACTGAGCCAAATCGTGTAAAAGTAGTAATAGTCTAAATTGAAAGAGGTCACAGCACCAACAGATGATTACTTTCTAGTACAAACACTGCATCATGATTACCTCAATGAGTTGCAATGCATTTTCAATATATCCTTAACAAGAATCAATAAATCAATCGATTAATCTATGGTTTCAATCATTTGAACTCATCGATCATTATCGGTCATTCCATTTTGGTTCTTACGTGACGCGGTGCAATTTACCCGTTGGTCGCGCTCGTCTAACCTATCGTGACCGACGTCATTTCCGGCATGGCGACAGATAGCAAATCTGTCGCAACACAAATAGCCGAACGTAAGCCCAACGCTAATAATCAAATTGGAGGGAAAGCGAGGAACTGCGGCGACTGATCGATCGTCGACGGAGAAGAATTACTGGCGACACACACCGAGGTGGGAGGGAGGGGCGACCAATGGTCGACGCCGGAAGAGGTAATGGAACGCACCCGAGTTATTTATAGCCTCTAACCCGCCAAATACACACGCACACACTTCCAATTTATCAGCGATTAGTTTTTATCGTCTGTTGATGTTGCATTTGCGTAAACACTGCAGTAGAATCAGTGGCAGGATCGTATGTATTATATACTTCAGTCTTAGCTAATAGCCTGTAATAATTATTCCTATGTACTTATTATGTAATTGATACTGTGCATTGATGCACCTAATAAACTTTCCACCATCCGCACTCCACAAACATCTTTATGCTTTACGGCCTCTACCACAACAGTTAAAAGAGAGATTGCAGAAGCACCACGTTATTTTAAAACTGTTCAGCAAAAGTTTAGAGAGATTAGTGACGTTGCAAATGGAACACTAGAGCGTTTTCGATTCCCCATTTCTTATGAAAATTAATTGTTTCTCTTATAATGCACATGGGGAAGAGAACTAATGAGTTTTCATATTCAATTGTGGTGAGGTATTAAAAGTAAGTGAAGAAGAATGGGACTTAGGAGTGATTATTCACAGGAATGCAAAACCTTCAAGGCAATGTGCTTAAGCATCCAGGTCCAGGAAGACCAATTCCACTTTAGGAATGATAAAAAGAACAATACTCACCAGAGACAAAGCTACAATATTGAGGATATCATTACATACAAATTACTGGTTAGGTCGCAGCTTAAATTCGTAGTCCTACTTAAAACAAGACATAGAAAAATGGAAACGGTGCAGAGAGGAGTTACACAATGATTTATGGATAGAACTTATACTATGAACAAAGATTGGCAAAATGTGGACTGATAAGATTAGAGAGGAGTAGGAGGAGGAGGAGGAGGAGGAGGAGTAGAGTGGATTGAAGCCAATCAGTTTAATACTAGAAAGGAAGAACTACGATGGAAGAGGTGCTTTGAATTAGCACCAAACAAAGCAACCCATGGCTACAGGTATAAACTGTCTAAGATACCGAGACGAACAATAGGGCAGAGGTTCTTCAGTGCAAGAACAGTAGAACGGTGGAATGTATTGAATTCGAATCCGCTAATATTCGGGCGCAAGGCGACGAACTAAACCACTACGCCACCACGCCCATATAATGATGATTGAGAAATGTTCTTTCAGTGAAGCAAAATACACTTCGAATGCAGCTGAGGGATTCAGATTGCCTCTGAGTAGTAGTAGACTTGAAGAGACGTTTTACAGATCTACCAAAGTTGCAGACATGCATGGCCAGTGGTCCAGATACTATGATCAAACTTTCTTACCCAAAACGCCAGATCGACGCAGTCTTTACAATGTCCTATATATCTGGACAAAACTAATTCGTTTACTGGTCTGTTCTATTTAATCCGAACCTCAAAACAGAGACATAATATTGCTAGAGGTTTCTGCTGCATTTAAGTTGATTATTTTGTGGTCCGATGAGAAACAGCATAACATCCTAGAGGCTCGACGTTGCACAGTTGTAAACGTGCATATTACGTGCAAGTGTATGTATGTACATGTAATTTATTTTTATTTTATTTTATTTTATTCACACATTTCTATACCGCACCTTCAAGTCTCCTACTACTCAGAGGCGGTCCCGATTACAGCCCAGAGGTGTGTCGGAGTTTACACGCCGAAGCACAACGAGCAATTGTGAGTGAAGAACTTGCTCAAGGTTCTTACGCGGTGGGTGGGATTCGAACCTGCAACCCGTCTGTTGCAAGGCGGCGACCTTCACCACCACACTACCGCGTCCCACTACCGCGCATGTATGGAGCGTGGTGGTGTAGCGGTGGATGTAGTTCGGCGCGGGTTCGAATTCATTCATTCATTCTGATCATTTATACAGCGCCCCTTCAAGAACCTACTCAGAGGCGCTATGAGTAGGTTCACCTCAATCCACTGCGTAATGACTCCTTCACTCACAATTGCTCTGTAGCGCTTCGCCGTGTTGCAGTCGGGAGCGCCTCTGTGTGGACTATAAAAGGCGCTATAGAAATCTCTTAAATAAATAAAAGATTCGTGTATTTACTGGTTCTTCATTTCTTTGATATGTTACTCAAATCTCGATTCAGATAATAACACAAAGTAGAAATATAATATTATTCGAAGGCAGAGACTCTGAAGGAAGGAATCCTGTTCATACTGTAGAGTCAGATTAGCATCTGCCATTAGATCCAATTGCTACTACGCAACGGACGATGTTACCAGACTCGGTGCGATTGGACTTGCATGTCACGCACTGACCCTCTGGGTTCCGGCAGACGGTTCGACGATTGGACGATAATTGGGGATCGTGCGAGAGATTGGGATTTCATTGAGTTCGATCGATAGCAACGGTGACCATGGAGACACACGAGGAGTGTTGTCATGTGCAGAGCCACCTACTGCACCAGATCTAATGAGGGCTAAATGCGAGAGCAGATCGAGGTCCGGTTAGAGGACGAACTACAGGTTCATGCATACAAAACATGCACAATAACAACATCAACGCATCTCTATGCGCTCAATATATATTATATTATATACATGTATTATATAGTACTTGTACTATATACACATTTGTACGCTTGACATAGGCTGTGTGATATATAGGGCTATACACTGTGTCCCAAAAAATCCGAAACCTTATATATGGGAAAAATAAATATTGGAGATAACAATCGATATAAAAAATTTAAAAAGTATTCTTATCCTGACATGTTTACCCACAACATTCCTTGTAATTTACAAAGGCCCTCGTTTCAAACGTTTTGAATTTTTTATAGAAAGTTACAAGAAAATGACGTTCAACGAAGAAGAATAAATTATTAGAGAAGTTTTACGCAAAAGCAACAAATAGGCCAATGTGGTGGAAGAAGGGTTGTAAAAAAACTATAGAGAATTTGTTGGCTAATAATTTCAGCATTAAATTGTGTTAGAGATTTTTTCAAATTGATGAATTTCTACTAATTTTTTATTATTAACGGGTCGTAATTTATCCGGGCACAGTGAATAATTATGTGATAATGATGGACGTATTTTGGCGCTTACGTGTTCAAATCCACCCCTGTGGAAGGGTTATTTTTTACATTTCGTAACTGCGAAATGAGATGATTACATCTTTTCGACCACTTTCAATGTGGAAGACCACCCACATTTTCCCCGTCTTTAGGCGGCATACGCCGGATAGACCGCTGCCTGAGAGACTCCCATGTCCCCTGCGTCCAACCATACTACATTGGCTATTTAAGCCTGACTTTACCTGTCTATATTTAGTTTTCGCCATATATAGGTGTCTCGCATTGACGTCACATTAGGCCAATAAACGTCATCATTGTCTTCAGTTGTCTTCCTCTTCCTGCGAGACTATCTTATTAGCTGAGCTGGCAGAAGTGGTTCCCGTCGATGTCTCCGGTTGTCGCCTTATTAAATCAAATCGCTGTTCCTTGAGGTTGACTCCGTGATAACGTAGACGAATTCCCAGTGGAGTATTGGCTTATCGAGAGAGACGTAGATTCAGTCTCTAAGAATCTCGCCACGCACCTTTGCCGTTTCTAACACGTGCGTTGACTAAGCTAAACGTAGAGACACAGACAAGTTATGCTGACGCACGCTTTCAGTTAGGCGTACAGAGAGTGTCGGCCAGAGACACTAACAAGCACAAACACATGTAATACCAAACTGCACTTACATGTATATATGGACATCCTGGCACTTTGTTGTTTTAATGCTACAATATTAATTTTTATTCGTTTTTGTCAAAATGATAAGCGTGGTTTAACCAGTATGTTTAACTTATAATGCATGTTAACATGAGTTTCTGTAAACTAGAATTCTGCTTGGCAGCTGATACAATGAAGAATATAATTATTATATTTTTACTTAAAAGCTCAGAGTGTCGTATCACAAATTTATATAGCGCCTCTGTTTAGTAGGTTATGCCATTCAGAGGCGATTGCAGTGTTCAAGGCCCGCAATAAAGATTGGTCTTGAGAAGAGATAGGGAGAAGGATAGTCTGTCCTCCTTGAAATCCCTCTGTCTCTCCTCAAGCAGTCTGCCAGAAGTAAGACAGAAGATGCACGTAGGTGAACAGGAAACGGTTTCGAGAGGGATTTAAGGGTATATTCAAAGTGTGCGAGAGATGTAGAGTCCAAGTTATGCAGACTTTTATTTTTGTTGGTCGCGGTAGTGTAGTGGTGAAGGTCGCCGCCTTGCAACCGATGGGTTGCGGGTTCGAATCCCACCCCCGCGTAAGGTCCTTTAGCAATTTCTTCACGCGCAATTGCTGAAGCGCTTCGGCGTGTAAAACTCCGACACACCTTCGGGCTGTAGTCGGGACCGCCTCTGAATAGTAGTGGACTATAAGAGGCGGTATAGAAATACACACACACATATATACATACATACACACATACATACATACAGACAGTTGATAGTTGAACAAGGCGAATCTGCGTCAACAAGAGTCGCCCTTGCTCAAATTACAGACTAGGCTCCATACACTTCATACTTGAAGAGGTGCTATATAAATTCTCGAATGAATATAGAACACTCACGCAAGTACACAATAAAACGTGACTGAAAGAGTTTAGACCACTTTTCTCATCTGATCAGATCCCGGCGCCTGAAATTAAATTGGTGGCGATGAAAGCTAAGAATAAGAAATGGTCTCCGTACATTTTGGTCGTTTGTCAAATTTAGTTTTTTCTGTGTTGATTCCAAACATCAAATAGTTCGGACGCGGAATTGGTTCAGCTGTATACGACCGTACAACATAAAACTCCTAACTTGGAATCACTTCAAAGTTCAAACCATGGGCCTGCTTATTATTGACAACATGCAATACGTTTAAAACATAAATTAGTCCTAACATAATAAGCTCATGACATAATTAGCAGAACTAGTACGAACGTTGAATCAGTTCAAAATATAGCTGCTTCAAGGTTCGAACACAGAATCAGTTTATAAATAGAATTTTTCTCAAAAACGTAATGAATTATGAAAGTGAACGTGGTATTGCTCTCAAAATAGAAATATTTCAAACATAAAATAATCCAAGACATCGAATTATACATGGTATTATTCCCAAAATTCAAATATTTCAAAACATAGAATCAGTCAAGACATCGTTTCAATCTGACTTTCTCTTTTTGTCAGCATATAGGCTGACCTGGAGTCATCTCGATTCATTTGCTCAATATTAATCTTCTCAAGCGGAATTAATCCTGAAGGCTGTTCTCATTAGGTTCTCATCGCCCGCCAGCTAATTGCTCCCATATGAACATTACGAACGGCAGCCCCACTTGAACGCATATATACATTATATAACATATAGGCTTAATCCACATATACATGTATATATATATCATATAGAGCATGTGCATTCAATTGAATATATATATATATAGGCCAATAAATAACTGTCGATTGATTGAACTAACCGCTAACTTGATTTTATAGCAATAATTCGTTAAAAACAGGGATGGACATTTCTAACAACTGTAGGCTATTTACTAACTACTTCTTATAATTACTATAAAGGTAGTTGTCTAGTAGTTATCATATATTAACTATTATAACAATTTTATTAAAAGCAGTTTAGTTAAAAATCATAGTAATAACCATTTCTATCAAGTAGTTTGTAGTTAACTTGCAAGTACAATATTACGCATTAACTACATTTTCTCCATAAATAGGTCTATTATATTTACGCGGTTCCAAATTTACACCACGTTCTTCAATTTGAACCTTATTCATAGACAACATTACATTACAAGTGACATAATTAGCCCAGTTAGCTACATTGGGAGCGCGTCGGCCGTGTGTCTGCACGTTACCGAGTACGAACCAAATTATCAGCCGACAGAGTTATTCAACTTTATGTGACGTCACCCACTGTTTTTTATGTTTCAAAAATGTTTAACCGTTTTTCGCTGATATTTCCATCAAACCTTGAAATAATTTAGTGCAATTTTACAGGCCTATAGCCAATTCATATTTACATATGAAGGCCAACTTTTACCACAATATCTAAATCTCAACAAAAGCTACAGCACTTTCTTGTATAACGCATGTTTCATAACGCTTGTTTAATTCATCAGAATTCAGGAGGTGTTCTCGTTAATAATGCTGTAACTTACGTTTACTTTGACATACTTTAGTAAAACTTGATTGGCATATGTAAATATGAATTACCTTTAAGCCTGTAGAATTTTATTAAATTATTTCAATATTTGGCGGAAATATTAGCAAGAAACTGTTTTAAAAACGCTATTTGAACCATCAAAAAACAGTTTTATAGACATAAAACAACAGAGGTTGGGCTCATTAACAGTGGAAAACTTTTGTTCTGTTTGAAATATCTTTATTAAATTTGGCAGTTGTAAGTAATTATGAACTGCCTTTCAGTCGGTAAGATTTTATGTGCAAATTCCTACGTTTGACAAAATTATTAGCCAATAACGTAGGGGGTTCCTTTTTTTAGCACACCCTGTAGTTCTCTTTAATTTTCTTCGAGAGGACGACGCAGGGTTACTAAATTTTATCAATAATTAATACAGACAATCAATTCTCATGATACTTGGGGTGCAGTAACATGACTTCATAAGTCATAAGTCATTTATTTCGGCGCACGCCATAAACGTTTCGTCTCACTTGACGATCGTAATCGTTAGTGGCTGCAATTAGCATATCATTAGCATGTAAGCAAATTATATTATTTGATTTGCCATCTTAAGTAGCTAAACAGTAATTATAACTAGATTTCAAACGTAGTCAGAAAGTAGTTCTAACTACTAGTAACGTAATTGGTACCCATCACTGTTCTTGTGAACAAATACCATTGTCACTCAAAGTAACAATGAAGTACATACAGTACATTGTACAGGTCCAGGGCTAGTTGCTTCTATATATAGTACTTGATATTTTGACAGATTTCCTGGTTATTTGCTCGACAGATAAGGAGCAACACAAACCAAAAGAAGTGTTCGCAGGTCAAAAGGTTATACGCTCATCGACTGACACTTTTCCCTTCGTTGATCGTAACATCGAGAAGTTTACACAACAGTCCAACGCATCATTCGGATATTCGATTGTGTGAGAATCGACAACTTACATTGCATACATCAGATACATGTATCTATAGATGGAAAGCGCTGTGTATACTATGCATTGGATTGTGGATTGGTCCAAAATGTTGTCCCGCAGATCTATGTGCTGGAAATATTGGTCGGATGATTGATACATGCAATTTCACCGATCAGAAATTGTTCCCATTTCAGCTGCAGCTCAAGAAATCATATGCGTGCATTAGAATGCGATCGTGTGTATAATACGTATGTATGAATCTAAGATAGACTGCCTTCTAGATAGGCAATGCATCTATGATAGTCAGGCATTTGGAATGCAGGCTTGAAGCTAGTTTATCCAGGTCTCATAAACCATTAGCCCCTCCCTCTAGGGGCGTGGCTCTGTGGTATGTTCGGTGCCTTGAGAGAGGAGGGTTGCAGGTTCGAATCTACATCAAACCACTTGCGTATATGACCTTAATATGAAAGTCCTTCACTAGCAATTGTTCTGTTGGGGGGCTCAGTATAATGGCGCAGTAAATGAGGCGCCTCGGCATGTTATGTGTGCCGCAGTAGTGTGGCGCGGTAGTGTAGTGGTGAAGGTCGCCGCCTTGCAACCGGGCTGTAGTCGGGACCGCATCTGAGTAGTAGGAGACTTGAAGGGGCGGTATAGAAATGTGTGATTAAAATGAATGTTAACTCAGAGTTAACATCCGCACTTTAATCGGAAACTCCTCTGAAGAGTTAATTCTACGAGAGATGCTATAAATACTTAAATACAATCGAAATCATAAGCAATACATGAAGCGAGACTCCATGCAATTGAAATCATGAGCTAAATCCTCTCTGTGGCTCCAGAAGACACTCCTTGCCCAACTATGTATAGCAGATTTCGTGTGGCAGACGTAATAGATGGGTTGAAGCTTGGGTAAACAGAGGAAGAGGCACCTGCCTCACATTCATCACGCAACTATCCTTCAAGGCAAACAGCGACACGAGATTGAGAAAAGTCATTTGCACCTAATAACATAAACGCCGACGATTATCAGTGGTAGAAGGCAGAAGTGGTGCAGTGAGAGAAGTCCATTCGTGCAATTAGCGACACGTATAGGGCTACGCTTGAACATTAGTGTAAATTAATTATTTAAGGAACCAGAGGGGAAGTCTGGAGCAGGAATTCTTCAATGCAAAAAGTCTTAGACTTGTGGAATGGTTTGGCCAATGGCAATGTTTCTGAGTAGGGATCTTGAAGAGGTGCTATACAAATTGCGATTGATTGAATGTCTCGGTGGACAGTATAGCTTTAAAGAGGAAGCAGCGAAGCAACAGTTTCATAAATCAATTACATCACTCAGCAGTAAAATAAATCATATATTTAATGGAAAAAGCAATTATTACCAACAATCTCTCAAATTAACTGGATTTGTCAGTATACTCTTTCAAATTAACTGGATCTGTCAGTAATCTCTCAAATTAACTGGATTTGTAGGTAATCTCCAGAATTTACTGGATTGGACCATAGCCTGCCAGAGCGTCTAAGACTTCGAGGTGATCAACCTTGACTTTGACTTTGGTGTTAGGTTGATTTTTTGCAACACCATGAGCGGAGTAGGACGTATACAGAGAAACTACATTTCCCTACTAGTGCGTAGCCTATTTATCGCCATCCAGTGCTACAACGCAATCGCTTCAAAGACCACTTTCTGCACACGACGAAAAGTAGCTCATCCCATCATCTCAGAAAAATTCTATACCTTATGCTTTTAAATTCTGACTGATAACGCACAGTCGTGCACTACAGTCAAATCTCAAATAATGCGACACAGTTGTTGTGTGTCAATTACCACAGGAGTTTCTGACGACAACCAGAGATTATGCTTCACGTATTATAGTCAGAGCAGAGGAAGGTCACAACCGAACAAGAAGAATGCTGGACTTTATTATTCACAGAAATTGATACGAAGAGAATTAAATTGATTGATTGATTGATGGATGGATGGATGAATAGATTGATGGATGGGTAGGTGGGCGGATGGGTAGATAACTGGATGAATAGATGAGTGGACTAGTGAGTGGGTGGGTGGATAGATGAATAAATGGATGATTATATGCACACCGCACAGACGTGTGACGGTTACAGTTAAAGCTGTACATAACAAAGAGTAGGTAGCCTGGGAGATTAGATGTATGGATGGCCAGTATTAGTAACTCTCAGAACCAACTGTAATACATCATTACGACGCCGACATTCGATGAGAATTGGCTCTTCCGTCCTAACCCGATAGACATATCGTCTTTTAGAGTACTGTTACTTGCAAGGAAGTTTCCTGATGGTCCTATAGGCTCTTGTCTATATAGGCCTAGTAAGCGGAAGTCAGAGATGTATCGGAGTCAACACGCTTCAAGCAATTGTGAATGTAGGGCTTACGCAGTGGCTTGGGACTGAATCGAACCCGCGACATTCCGACCGCAAGACTTCGACTATCCCACTAGACCACCACGACCAATCGACATATCATCGTTAACACTTGCAGTATTATTATGATATAAATGATTCAGTTTGTTGTTGAACACAGTCAGACAACTTACCTCACATCTCATAGAAGTAGATATTGAAATCTTATGGGCGTAATAGTAATTGCAACTGTAAGTCTCAATCTATAAAGCGCCTCTTGTATAGAGTAATATCAACAGAGGTTCCTCCGACTCAATCAAGTGTAGTAATATTATGGGGCGCGGTAGTGTAGTGGTGAAGGTCGCCGCCGTGCAACCGAAATGTAGCAGGTTCGAATCCCACTCGCCGCGTAAGGACCTTGAGCAAGTTCTTCACTCACAATTGCTCGTTCCGCTTCGGCGTGTAAACTCCGACACACCTCCGGGCTGTAGACGGGACCGCCTCCGAGTACTAGGAGACTTGAAGGGGCGGTATAGAAATGTGTGAATAAATAAATAAATAGATTAAGGGGTTCAACAAACTGTTAAATTCGGTTGAAATGCTAAATTATATCTTTTTGATGAAATGTGCAAAATTGTTCAATCACCTCCAATGTAAAACACCTTCTTTCATTTTCCCTGGTTGCCCTCTCCATCCGCTTGTACGGCAGGGCTTTTAAATCGTGCTGCAGTCATGAGTATGTCGATGTGAATGTGTCTGTATCCGTTAATCTCATTGTTCGCCTGTTTGGTAACTTTTTATGGGTGTAGAGTCCTGAGGCATCCAGCTATAGAATCCCAAGCCGCATTCGAATTCGTGCAAGGGGATATCTCGGGTGTGCCTTTGCTGGGCTGCTCTCAAGCTCTTATCCTCCTGCTAAAAGTTTTATTAAGGAGCCAATGTTGCATGAGAGGGCGTAAAGGCTGAGAGATAGAGACAGATAGAGGGAGACAGATAGAGGCAGAGAGAGGCAGAGAGAGAGATAAAGGCAGAGAGATAGAGACAGACAGATAGAAACAGATAGAGGCAGAGAGAGATAAAGGCAGAGAGACAGAGGCAGAGATATAGAGGCAGAGCTATAGAGGCAGAGGGATAGAGAGATAGAGATATAGAGGCAGAGCTATAGAGGCAGAGGGATAGAGAGATAGAGAGATGTAGGCAGAGATGTAGAGGCAGAGAGATAGAGAGATAGAGACAGGGAGAGACATAGGCAGAGATATAGAGGCAAAGAGATGTAGGCAGAGATGTAGAGGCAGAGAGATAGAGAGACATAGGCAGAGAGACATAGGCAGAGATATAGAGGCAAAGAGATGTAGGCAGACAGAGAGATAGCGGCAGAGTGAAAGACAGAAGTCTTTTATTATTACTATTAATATCATTGTCACTGGTAATTTCTATCTTTCTTTCGTTCTTCTTCTCCTTCTTTCCTCCTTCCTTTCGTTCTTCTTCTTCTTCTCCTTCTTCTCCTCCTCCTCTCCTCCTCTTTTTCTTCTTCTC
>JAQFXW010002404.1:0-13158 GCA_034693945.1 Dendrobaena attemsi
AAGTGTTTCTACATCTTTCTCTCATCTCAAAACCTATCTCTTCTCTCGGGGTCTTCGCACTGGGAGCACTTCTGAAGAGCAATATGCTGCGAGAAGCGCTTTATAAATTCACCAATACAATACAATATTAAGCTGTTGCTATGCTATCAAATGTTAGACTTCATTGCTCGCTCGTCGATTTGCAATTTTTTTGTAAAAACCTTAAGCTGCAGGTTTCTACTGATCATTCCTACTGTTTTCTGTAGACTTTGTAACATTGTTAAGCTGTCGTGTTTGCTGTCTGTATTGTTTATGTCTGATGTTTGTCGATATAGGTATATGGATACATCTATGATTGATATTGATATCAACCCAACCTACGTTCGGGGATTCATTCGAGGAAAGGTGAGAGAGACGACCGTAGAATTAGTGTTGACTGTGTATATTATTTCTGTATCAGGAAATATCTGTATCATGGTACTCATGAGATACTTTACAAAGAGCTTTGATGGAATAAATAGCAATGTGGTTATTTGCTGGTGGTCCACCATCCTGCAGCAGACTGACCGAGACGTAAGAAGAGAACTGGTCGCCCGCCCTATGCGAGACAAGACGGCAAGAAGAGAACTGAGGCTAAACAAAATGAAGTCATTAAGACTTATTGTATTGTATTTGTGTATACAGACCACTGCTACTCAGAGGCGTCTCGACGACAGTCCGCAGTTGTGTCGGAATTTTACATGCCGAAGCACTTGAGCAATTGTGAGTGAAGGACTTGCTAAAGATCCTTACACGAACCTCCAACCCATCACGCATAAAACTGGACACAGGGTCAAATATAGCTGGTGTTTTTAACCTGGAGTAAAACGTAACTTGGCAGAAGCTCAGCTGTCTATTATTATCTGGGATGCTGGAATATTGGTAAGTTTCTTTGTGTTTTTATTCAGATTTTCCAGTTAGTTTTGCCTGAAGAAGTGCAGCCAACGTCGAGTAAAGCCCAGCGAGTCCTGACCAATGGACATCTGGTCTTAACGATGCCAAAAGTAAGAATCGTACCAATTTGAATCTACACAATACAATTTAACTCGGCATTTAGTGATGTTAATATGGATATGACCTGTTTGGTGATAAAAAAAGCATAAGGAAAATATAGCCTGAGAGTTGCTAACAGACCAAGCTTATTTCATAATTATTTTGTAGCTGCTACCCCAAAATGATGATTTTAAATACGTAATTTACTGGAATTTTGGATGTCTGCCTGGATTCCTCCATTTGTGGATTCAGCTGTTCATCTGGAACAACAACATTCTTTTAGCAGTTTTCAACAGACAGACATGTAGTTGTGTACACAGATCTGGAAAACTATATATGGAATTTGCTGTGAAGTCTTTACATGATGATATGTCTTTACATGTACAGTTCAGGGTTAAGTTACCATAATGAATTAATTATTACTTTACTTTCAATTAGTGGCGTTAGCATAGTCCTTAGATAGGTCTTCTATTATGGTATGTAGCATCTGTTTCAAATACAATACAATACAACTATACATTTATAACATGCCCTAATAAAACAAAGTCTTACTCAAAACCGCGTTACAATAAAATAAGTGATTGCTAATCAGTCATAATACTTTGAGAATAAATGCGTTTTCAGTTTAGATTTAAAGGTACTAATTGAGGACGAATTTCGAATTGTTGGTAAAGAGTTCCATTCAGCTGGACCAGCCACTTCAAACATCCTGTTTCCAAATTGGAGTTTTGATCTTTTGACAAGAAAATCTCCTCTTGAAGATGACCGCAGACCATGCCTTGATTCCACTGCAGCACAAGATGTAACCAAAGATGATAGGTAAAGAGGAGCAGTACCTGACTTTATTTTGAACATGAGGAGGCAGATTTTAACAGATATCCTAGCCTGGATAGGCAGCCAGTGCAGTTGTTGTATAGATTGGGTAATGTGATCTCTAGCTGGGTCCAAGTTTTTTAACAAGGGTTACAAGGCGAACTGCAGCATGAATGACAGAAGTAAGTGGTGAGAGTAGATTTTGGTAGCCCATAAAGTATCGAATTGCAATAGTCAATCCTCGAAAACACAAGTGAGTGAACTAGGATATGAAGGCAGTGTTCATTAAGGCAACGTTTAATTTGAGGAATTCGACGGAGGTGAAAGAAACATGCTTTAGTAATAGAGCCAACATGATAGGTCATGGAAAGTTTCCTATCGAGAACTCCCAAGTCACCAATAAATGATCTCCAATGTCCTTGGTATACCTTGGTCATGTGCCAAGAACATTGATCCCATTAGTTTTAGTAGCTTAAGTGATGCTGTCAATATTTATTGTCATTAATTTTATGTTGTCTATCCAAAACAGCCTTTGTCTGCCTGGTTTCATTTTCCTTCAATCTCGCATTGTTCAGGAACAACTAGCATTCTGACTATTCATGTTCAACCTATTTGAGTCTTTATTGAACGACTGTGTAGCAAAGTTGGTTGGATAACTAGGCTAATGCTTTAGACCTACTCATGTCATCACTTTTTTTATTTTCTGTATTCTTGAAATCCCGCGATCTTCCCATAGCCAAAAGCATTTCTGCTGTAAGGATTCTTAACTCATCTTTTTGCATTGTCCAAAAGTCTGATTCATCTAAGAATATTGGTTGCACTGTCTCATAATTTTGTTTGTGCAGGCCTACAGTATCTTTGCTTTCTTTCGCTGTTTCTGTTTATACCTAGGAAATGTAATCCCGCCTCATAATCTCAATCCCGGGATTATAAATATATCAATTTCCAAAAATATGCGATTTGTTTTGTAAAAAGGCCAACAATTTCCGAAAATATGCTGAGGGAAAGGGCGCAAATTTCAGCAAAATATAGGCAATTTTGGCGGAATAGGACCCAAATTTCCGAAAACAGAAGTAATGACAAACAAGTTATCAGATTTTGGGCGTAAGAGGGCACACATTTTGGGTTTGTCCCCGGGCGCAAAAGACCCTAGACTAGCTGTGTTCCGCGCCGACGTGAAAGTACCGTACCTAATCACTTCCGTAAGTAATTATTTAATTGACATCATGTTAACGGGAAAACCATAGTATTGGTTTACCGATAGTAGGCCTACATGTAAGCCTAGACGACCATGGAGTTTCGCAAATATGTGTTATCAGTTTGAGTTTAGAGAAACTTCGCTCACCACTGCCACAGAAACTGTAAGTATCAAGAGAATTCGAAGAGCTATAATAGTGTTGGGAAACACTATCTGCTAGAATTTGATTCTAGGCGGCCGCCTAGTTCGCCTAGTGTTTAAACCGGGCCTGAGCCAACCAGTTCAATAATGTAACAAGGTGACACTACATCACAATTGAGCACGTTCATTGTTAATTTTACTGTTAGAATATATATACACGTACAAAGTGACACCTTGAAAAAAAATATTGTTTACTTAAAAGCTTGTTCATCGTTTAATATTCCAGTACATGAAATCAGATCCCTTACTGTACAGCATGAACACTAGTTTTATAAAAATACTAGGTTCTAGTTTTAAACTTCAAACATCATGTGAATCAGCTAGCACCTCAGGAGGATATTGATTCTTAGTAAAAGACTCTATGTGACACACAACACAAATTTCCACAGCACAGACTCCATGCTGTTGAGGCCAGAGTCACAAATCACGACGTTTTTAGAGATGTCCAATCTGAGCAGTCCATTCGATAAATTTAAGAACTGCAAGGCTACTCGCTGAAAAGTTCGGAAGCCAACTCCGATTGACCAATTGCAGAAAGTGCTGCGTGCATACAGCTGATGGTTGCCTTCTCACCTTCATTCTCCTAGAAGAGTAAAAAAAGTTACAGTACAGTAAGAGCACCAAAGACAAAAGAAGAAAAGTGAAAACAGTAGAACCGCACTGGATGACAACATATCCTTTGAAAACATCTGTAGAATGTGTAAATTGTTAAAGAAACATTCAAATAATGGAAAATATTGTATTGTATTTCCAGACTACTAAAGCGCCTCTTCTAGTACGACCTGATCAGAAGCGCTCCCGGCCTCCCAGTGCATTCAGCCCCATGAAACTGGTAGATAAGTTTTAAGACACCGAGCAGCACTACTCCCAGTTAAGATCCTGGAATGAGTCAAAGAAGGGTCATTCCAAAGCAAAGGATCAACAGATGCATAGGCATAAGTAGTTTGGGACCGAGGTACCAGAAGATCATGACAGCCTGAAGAATGGAGCGGGTGACCAGTTGCAGCCAAATGGGCTGCTGAATCAAATCATGGAGGCAGCGAGGAGCTTGACCCAAGAGAGGTCTGTAGTTTACACACAGAATTTTAAACTGGATACAGGCAGTAAGAGGAAGCCAATGATGCTGTAATAAGTGTGGAGATGAGAGCGGAGTGAGCGAAACATGGAAGGCAGGTAACCTACACAAGACATTGGCATCAGCCCACATGGTAACCTTATTGCTCAAAGCCATTACAACAGCTTTGATACAAATTACTCGAAAAGTCAAATAAATCAGCCATCTCTAGTGGTATAATGGTACTGTTTATGATTTTCTGTGGTTCCATATCATTGGCCAGCAGTCATTCACGATAGCTGCTACAGCTGTTCTGCCAACTTCGTATCTCCGTCCACTTCGTTCCCTTGCTCGATCTAATCTTCTTGTGCCTCGTGCTCGGACTGCTTTTGCTCAGACTCGTGCTTTTGCTATAGCTGGCCCCTCCTTGTGGAATAGTCTTCCTCCTGTACTTCTTTCCACTCTGCTCTCTGCCTCGCTTCCTACTGCTGTTCGCATCTTGAAGTCTCATCTTTTTCCTCGGAGTCCTTGAGCCGGAAGCGCTTCTGAGTAGACTTGCTCGGTACGATGCGCTATATAAAAGTTCCGATACAATAAATTACAATACACTACATCAACTACCTATAATTCTCTACTCTTGCTTGAAGTTTTCCAACAAAGCCCAGTTTTTCCTCCTCCATCTCCAACATCACCACGGTAGAATTTGCGATTTCAATTCTATCATTTCTTGTTTCCATGCTTCAAAGTGCATATCACTATCAAAATCCAAATAAATGTTAGAAATATGGACTGTGTGTCAAAATATTGTCAGAAATAAAATCTGCTCCAGACTTGAAACTCACCATCCAGATTGACAGCATTTTAAAAGCCTGTGCTGCCAATTCTGTGGATGTTTCCTCAAAGACGATAATCTCATCTTCCTGCAATCCAAGCTGTAGAGCCAGCTTCTTCCAGTCCTCACAGACATGAACGGATAACTGCTTCAGCATCTCATTGGTCAGTTGAGCGCCTGTTGCCACTTCGTCCTCTTCCTCCGTACCCTCATCTCTCGTCTCCTCATCCTTATTGTCCAGCGTCTCTTCCTCCGCATTTCCATTCTCCATCGTTGATTCTTCTGCATCGGATTTCAGTTCGTCTGCTGGAGTTGACTAGACAAGACAAATTCCACAGAATTACGCTTACAAGGAAGATACTGACTGTGCATCTGGTAAAAGTATTGGCGCCTGACACATAAATCTCACATTCATCATCATCATATTTCTCAAATTCATTGGTTTGACAACTAATGCTTCGTTTATGTAATTTCTAATTTTCTGTAGTATAGAAATACAATATTCATTCTCATGTTATTCATTTGCATATTATTCATTTTGGGCTTACTTGCAAATTCGCAATAGTCAGTCTCATATAATTCATTCAGTACAACCACAATTGTTTGATTCTCAAGAATATGGCAAAATAAAACCAAACTATACAAACAAAAATACCTGCATCTCTTTGGCTAGTTTGCCAATCATGTGATCAAGGTACTGTGGCAGTTTCTTGATCTGCTGGCCACCTCCTTGCAGCTGAGCGAAGAAGTATTGGCTTTTGCATGACAACAGTCTGAGCGATTTCCAGGCAAATGTTGGATTGTTGACTAGTCTAAACACAGATTAGCATCACAATTGCCACTTAGAAACCATTAATCGTTGGAAAGAAAGAAACAACTCATGATGAACAAGGATGTAGAGTACAGGCCCTGATATGAACACAAGCACCTGCCAACATACATGCATGCATGAAGGCCCTGATATGTCCACAAGCAGTGCACATCCCAACAATCATGCATACACGTGAGACGCGGTGGAACAGTTGCCGCATTGCGTCCGAAGGGTCGCGGGTTCGATTTAGACCCAAGCCGCTGAATAGGGACCTTGATAAAGTCCTTCACTCACAATTTCTCGTGGCGCTCTAATTCGTGTTAATTCTGATACACCTCCGGGCTGTAGTCAGGACCGCTTCTGAGTAGAAGTGGAATTGAAGAGGCAGCATAGAAATAAATAAATCAATACACTGCAGACTTCGGGGCAAGGTCCTCAAGACAGTCCCAGACCAGTGCAGAAACCCAGCATGTCATGTACAGAAGATAAAGGACATCATACAGCACTTAGGTTGAACATTGTCACAAGGGCAACCTGAGATTTATCTATAGCTCTGTAAAAATGATGAAAAGTGGATGGACAAGTAGGGTTGCTGAGCAAGAAAGTTTCCCTTGCAGAAACTTGACAGAGGGCACTCCTATAAAGACATTGCATGGATTGGACAGCCACAATTCTCTCAATAGTAATACACATATGCACTAATAAATTGGCATTATCACTGTCCTATTTACAAGTGTACTTAGTCCGGATTTCATGTACTTACTTGTATTGGTCCTCGATTCCTCCGGATGGATCAGCCTGGTCCACTGCTTCCTCAAAAAACTCTTCCATCACTGGGAGAAAGTTCCTAACCAATAAGAACAAACTAATACCACCCATTCATTCATGGCCAAACTATTCATCCATCTCGTCAAAGACGTGCAACGTTTTATGGTCAAGATGCCTCCCCTAACTTCAACTTGTCACAGATGGCATCAAACTGAAAACTGAAGCTAATGTTACAGATACAAGTCTACATGAAAATTTGCTTAAGTATTATTATTAAACACCAGTGCATTTAACAGTTTTTTTTCCTGCACAATAAAGTGTAAAAAATCAACCACTGTCCACTACATTACTCCAAACTAGCTGTCTGATCCCAAAACAACCATGGAAAAATACTCAAATGCTATGAAAGCTAAATCTATGGTAATTCTGTAGTGTGCTGCTTTATACAACAGCCAGCACCACGGCAGCAATAGCTGAAAACTTAACCATTGCAGTAGTGAGATTGCCTTTGCTAAAATGCAAATTCCACATCTATTAAAGCAGCAGTTGTAACAGGTACTATTGCTCTGTAGCAGAAACATTCCACAATAGCTATAATAACCATACTTACAGCTATTGTAACCAAAGCTGCAACGACTATGACAGCTCTGTAAGATAGTAAGTCACAAAATCAGTTTCATGGTGCTACTAGAATATTATATTGTTTTACAAAAGAGCTGCTGTGCGAGAGTCTCAGATGATACGAATCAACAAAAGCACATCCTAATGAAACGACAGTCGCACATAAACTGAAGAAATAAAACTGAATAAAGTTCTCACCTTTTCTCTGACCTACAGGCGGCCATGTTGTCCGGATTGAGATTCCAGAGCCTTGTCAGTTCCGCATTTCCCATCTTAACAATCTTTGTGCTACTCAACTTCAGGTCATCTCCAATGCTTCGCTTTCTACCCCTAAAACCATTCATCAATAAGGTACATCAAATTTTATTTTTTATTTATTCACACATTTCTATACCGCCACATCAAGTTTAATACTCAGAGGCAGTCTTGACTACAGCCCGGAGGTGTGTTGGAGTTTTGACGCCGATGCACCACAAGCAATTGTGAGTGAAAAACTTGCTCAAACCTGTGACCCTGCAAACACAAGGCAGCGACTATGCCACTACACCACAATGACCCACAAATGCTCATCTGTTACAATTTCAGCCATTGGCTGATAAATAATTTAGTGTCATCATTGCAAATCATGGGCCATATGGGTTTTGGTTGGCAACAATGTACAAATTCTTTTGTGACTCAAAATAAGGCTATTTTTAAATTGTTTGAAAGTTAGAAATATTTGGTGTTTATTTGATAAATATTAGGCTGATAGGCCTAATGATCAAAAAATCATTTATTGATTCAAACTACACAACAAATAAACCTTTAACTGAAACATACCATGAAAAAGGTTGGAATAAAGGTTCTGCTTACTTAGAACCACCTATCTAACACAAACACTCCAATGTGTTATCAGACCTAAGAGGACGTTACGAGCTTAGCACATCATTAAAACCACGATGCAATAACAAATAGAAACTATAATTACAACCAATTTTAATTTTGAGTAACAATTCTTAATTATCTTTATTCCCCACATTTTAAAGAATTAATTAAATTACTTTGGTATTGGAAGCAATTTAGACTTTGAATCGTCTTTCTTTCGGATGTAACTTGCACAGCCTTCATTCTTCCAGTTATTCCAATTTTCCTCGCGATTTAAAATATGCTGAAAACAATAACAAACAATTTAAAGTTTTAGATATTATGGCTAAACAAAGTTACTCAGTGGAGTTAAACAAAACCAGCTTGTTTCCCAAGTTAGGAATGAAACTATAAATGAATTATGGTATTGGCCCACACAATACAAAACTATAACCATGGATCGTGATTATTGTCACCAAGCAAGGCCCTGGTGATACACTTGGCTCAGATTCAGAACTTGAAATAAAGTACAATTATTGTCTACTATAAAAAAATCGTCAAACGTTGCTATTAAACAGATGGGCATAAATGGCTTAATCTGTTGACAACAAGAGGGATTACCCATTGCACTTGCTTGCCTTGCAAACACTTGTTGTGCCTGTTATTAAAGAGTTAAGATGGCTGAGCATCGAAAGAAAGAAAATGAAAATACAGACAATATCAGATGCTGCATGTTCAAAACATAACAGAATGAGCAAAATGCAACATAGATTAAACCTCAATAGCTTCAGCAAATTTTTCGCCATCCGGTGGGGTTTCACGAAGAATTCGGAAAACTTTCTCAGTTGATTCCTTTATCCAAGTTCCCTGATCATCAGAAATTGTCTGGTTAGGGCTGAAAATCAAGAACATGTACCTCAATCAAAGCTGATATTCCCAAAAAGAAAAACTGTTTCACTATGTTATCAAATCATTTGGAAAGTATATAAGCAATAAGACATCTTGAAAACCTAAAATTGAACATCTATTCAAATACAAACTGATAATAATGACAATAATAACACAACTTATGCAATTGTCCTGTCATGGCCGAAGAAAAGTGTGCCTTATTCAAAAATTATAGTCAGTGTTTTTTAATTAAGTAGGAGTGAGAATTAGGACTTCAACACATCCAGCGAAAGGTAATAATTGACTGTCACATAAACAACAACACAGTTTTATCATACTTCTTAAATCTGACTTGAGAATTCAGGTACTGGAACAAGATCAGGAACTGAACGAGAACATATCGTCGGAAGTTACTATCACTCAGCTGAAGATCGAGCAACTATAATGGAACAAAACAATGAATATGTGTATAAATAAACCACATAAACCCAATAAACCACAACACAGAAAACAACAAGTACAGTTGAAACTGTGGAAACTTAGTACAGAACGGTAACCACCTGAACCAAAAAAGCACCAAACTTACAATAATATCCTCTAAATTACTGGAAACTCAGCCTCATCCATATCTGGAAAAATCTCATTCACAAAGTGGCAACTAAAAACTTTCCATTTCGTAAATCCATTGGTCCAGATTCTCTACACCATTGATCAATTAATTACTTTCATCAGAATTTTTACTTCTTAAAACTATATGCTCAAATTCGTCAGTAAACATTCACAATATTTATCCATGATCATATTCAGCCTCAATTTACCTTTTCGCTTGTGAGGTACTTTGCAAAGTACATGTGTGTTGAAGATTCTTTCAATTGTTCTAATTTCCGTCGTGCAGATTTCATATCATCGAGTTTGTAGCTTGAGAAACAGCCGAGGACTTCATCAGCATACTGAAATATCATCAGAAGAGAAATCAAACTGCATTTAATGACAGCTCATTGCTATAATGAAGACACTGAAGAATCAGGAAAACAGTGACATGCAATACTTATCAGCACACCAGAAATGAGCAAAAGTAGGCAAAGTGTCAACTTAACCCAACTGGTTGGCTTTAGCGTCTTGTACCCTGATGCCGTACCATTTATTACCAGTCTTTATTCTGTCTACATACTCAAAAGTCCCTCTTGCCTGCTCTAGTCATGGCTGGGCCAGAAACGCCTCTGATTAGGTAACTTGAAGGGGGTCCTATATAAATTTTCAAAATGAATTAATGAATGCTCTGTGATAGTATTACAGTGTGATAAAAGCAGATCACTAACGTTAACAAATGTTCTCCAAGAAACCTTCTCGTAGCACTGAGTGGGTTTGCGGAAGAAATCTTGAAGAGACCAGAATTTCCGATAAAGGTTGTAATCAATTGGAATGTTGCTACAATCAATCCAAAAATCAATATTCTACCAGCAAAGTTAAATATAACACAGTGGAAAAGATATTAGTAGGCCCCTAAACAAAAACGCAGTAAATAAAATGCTGATAATTATATTTGCTTGATAAGAAGATATCTACCATACATTAATCAACTCACCAAACTAGTATTTGACGTCCTAGTTTAAAGGCTTTTGCATGGGTCCCTTTACATTCATAAAAACTGAGCACAGGCCTAGTTATTCACTTCAAATAGCAGAATTCATATCAAACCTATTATATTAAGTCCAGAAAATATATATTGCAATTTAATCTATTATACAAAATCTCATTTCTATAGAGTAGGTTCTTGAAAGGGAGTTTATGTGGACTCAAGACTACATATATATAGTTCAGGCATGCAGATATTCATTCATTCAGAAGCATGTATCGTCTGAAATATATACTCTTCCCTTCTTTTTCTGGAACTCTAGATTGATAAGATCAAAAATGTCTTTGAATATAACAGAATTCCCACATTGTTTAAAACAATATTTCAATTCAAATTCTACAATCTGAGTGATCATAAGTGATCCTATATAAATGTCCAGAATGAACAAATGACAAATAATTGACTGGTAATCCTACACTTGTGGACTCTGTCCTCCTACAACACAAGTTAAATCAATCACCTAGTTTCTTCCATTTCTCCCTCCTCGACCTCCATCTTGGCCTCCTTCTCATCAACCACCTACAAATAATCATGTTACAGTTAATAAAACACATTATTTATTTATTAACATATTCTATACCGTCCCTTCAAGCCCATTTACTACTCAGAGGCAATCCCGATCACAGCCCAGAGGTGTGTTGGAGTCAACACGCCGAAGCACCTAAATCAATTGTGGGCGAAGAACTTGCTTAAGGTCGTTATGTGGCGGGTGGGATTCGAACCTGCAATCCTTCGGTTGCAAGGCGGCGACCTTCATCACTATACACCCATTTAACATGAACATTCAGGATTAAGAAAAGATGAAAACATATGCATGAAGCACCAATCAAAGATTGCTCCAACTAAACTGCAGGCCCCTACTTATAAAATTACAATCCATTGATGAAGCAAAATAAAAAAAAATCAGTTTACGAAGAGCAGTTGAACAGATTCTGAATTAAGATAGAGATGGCTCTTTTTCTTATCAATATGAAATACTGAGCAATCATTCCTTTCGGCTTTTGATTCTAGCAACCAAAATGAAGAAAGTAAAAACTAATAACAACTTTCTGCTCTCGGAATAAAGTAAACTTTTGCAATTACCGTTTTAAGCAGCTGGTCGTAGTCTTCTGGTTTTGTATTATAGATAGTCACATTTTCCAGGTTAAATTGACTCATAAGATTCAAGCCTGTAGAAGTACATTAAAAAAAACTACCAGAATAATACAATCTGACACAGTGGATGAGTGGAGATGCTGGTGCAGCGACTGAGAACGTACGGAATTCAGATGAAAGTTCATTTCAGAGGTTCTGTGTGGACATGGAGAATCCAAGTAGTGGCTGGGGGAAGGGCCGAGTGCAAGGAGGATGATCGGGCAGACTGCCATGCCGTACCATGGCTGGTTGGTGAAGAGTTAAGTAAGGATTCAAGCTTTTACAATAGATGCCAATGTGTATGGGGCTGACCTTAACTCACAATTGCTCAAGGCCATCAACTGCTACTTGGATAGTAATGACAAGCAATGTTAAATAGCCAACTTTAAACCAAGGATCATGTTACCTACTTAAAGCACCATATCAAAATCATGGTGACAGTCGCTAAACAACATGCCACTTACTCTCTACACAGATCCTAAATGACTCATCACCTACTTTTCACACAGATCCTAAATATGCTCAATAAAATTAGAAAATATCTGTTGATGACAAAGCACAACCAATGGCAAAACTAACACCCTCTATTTTGCATAATTCAGAGATTTAGAAATTAATGTTTCTCTTGAAGTAATCGATCACATTGTACCAATTAATCCGATGTCTTTATGCAATAGGTGAACATACACTAAAAGCAATAAGCAGTCAGCATGAGATTTCAAAAAGAAAATTCTGACTGATTTACGGTCATACCAGATTTCTCTTCGAGCGGAAAAAGTCGAGCAAGGAAGAGCTGAATTCGGCCACAAAACACCGTATTCTGTGACTTGGAGAGACGACGCAAAAGATCTTAAATTAAACAGAGACACGAACGGAGATGTAGTAACATTTAGATACATAATCTATCTTCATTAGCAAAAGACAAGTTTTAATCTCAAATAGCCACTGATAAAAGTGGAGACAACAAAAGAAAGATGTAAGAGTCTGATCAGTTTAATATCACCACCTGCCACAACCAAACTATTGAAAGCGTGAGTAGGGATAAGAGCTATACAGCAATTTACCAGTACAGCATAACCGTAATCAAATACATCTAAACAACCATACAATGTTAAGGCAAGATGATAAACAGGTCCAAAAGTTATTATTGAAGCTTTTTATTTTATTTATTTATTTACGCATTTCTATACCGCCCCTTCAATTCCACTACTACTCAGAGGCGGTCCCGACTACAGCCCGATGGAGTGTCGGAGTTTTCACGCAGAATGCGGCACGAGCAACTGTAGGTGAAGGACTTGCTCAAGGTCCCTACGCGGTGGCTCGGGTCTGAATCGAACCTGCGACCCTT
>JAQFXW010002405.1:0-13157 GCA_034693945.1 Dendrobaena attemsi
ACTTCTGAAACGTAACGTAACTAATTCATGTTCCGACATTTAAAAACACCGTCATTTTTGACGGGTTATAGCTAGTAATAATAATATTGCGTGTGTTGTTTCGAACTTCCGGTCTAGGCAACGATTGTTTTGAAGTGCGTACGGCGTCGTTCTATAATTAATTTCTTATAAATCTTAAATGAAAAGACAATGAAATCAAAGAAGTATTTGCTGGAAAGATATTTACTTTTAACCTCTTCGCGGCGGAGGACGAGAACGTCTCGTCATGAAACTTCAATCAGCAAACCCATGGCAACTGTTCTATTATTGCAGCTCAGAAGCCCTGAAACTAACTGTAATTGTTCACTTAAGAAATAACGACTAATAATAGATTGTTTAAACGAAATTCAAAACAGCTTACGCAAAGCCTGCTCCTGGAACCTGGTAACTGAGGATCTTTTCAATGCAGCAGGCAGAGTAGCTATGAACCACTTGGCTGTTGGCTTGAAGCAGGTTTACCAAAGTAGACATGGAAGCCAGAAGCAGTTCCCGTGGTAACTGTACACAAAAGTAACAGCTCTTTGAAAAACTATTAAACCTTTACAAGACGTGACTGATATTTTACACAGGAGGGTTTAGAGCCTGTTGCTTCTTCTAATAGCAAAATGGTATATGGGCAAAATCAGTGTAGCAAACATTAGAGAGGGCAAAAGAGAGATAAATGAATGAAAGTGTGATAGATCTATACGAAACACAAATGAGTTGATGCTTCTAAGATTATCATACCTGAGTTCTGAAAACCATGACATATTTGATAGCGTCTGCTTTCAGTACGGGGTTATCGTTTACTGCAAAAATAAATATTAATTTTTTTTAAATTGAAGTAATTCATTAAAAGTACAAACATTACAAATGCACACAACTATATAATTATAATATATTTGCCTCTGAAGGTCCTCATTTTTTAAATTAATTCAACAGCAAATTTGAACACACGCACTTCAAATCACAATCCTCTGTTACACATCAAAAGTGACAGATTTGGTTAATCAAGGTCTTACACTTAAGTTTAAAAATACAGGACTAAGCAAATGGAATGTGTATACAAATAAGACCCATACTGAGTCACAAGCAGTGCGCTATTGAACTGCTGAACAAACTTGTCTGTTAACAATCTTCGAGAAATACTGACCATTTGTTGCCTGAAGATCTGGAACGATATGGTTGTTGAAGAATTCAACAACATTAACCAAAGAACTCGTCTGCGTGATTCCAAGCTGCAGACAAACGCACATAAGAAAAAGACTTTTTGCACCAGTCGAGACAAGTTGCCATTCACCTTAAAAACAAACTAGTAAAAAACTGCAGCATTTTCTAATACCTAATTAGCATGCTCCGATTACGTTTACAGTTTATTTTACCAACAGCATAATCACACTTTAGTAAACACAATTCAGTAATTAAGATTCAAAGTTCTGAAAATTGACAACTATTTAGAAATAAATCATCAATGAATGAACTAAGCAATTTACACTTATTTTAAATTACATGTAGAATAAATCTAGTTACACAAGACAACTTAAATTAGCAATGCAACTAATAAGACACATTAGTCCCCAAAGTGAACATATTACAACCCTGGTTCATCTTCTGCACTCCCACCTTCTGTGTCTTGCCCTTGGAAGCCAGCGACGTAACAAGGTAGATTGCGGCATCCTTGTTTTTCCAGTTTTTCGAAGGATTTTTCGCATACTCCTGAAATAAACAGCAGCTCATTTGCTCTTAAGTTATTATCAAAAATATTTCCTTCCAACCATTTCAAATCAAAGTAAAGATATCTGAAAAAGTTGCAGAACAAAACCTGATTCGTTCTCAAGCAAGAAATCATGGTACAGTTATCTTTAACAGGGACTCGAAGAAGGTAGTAAAGGGTGTGAGACATAAATCATGAGACCCTACATCATGCAATTTAAGAAATTTCACACAAAGTTACCGAAGAACAATACAATGACTGAACCATCAGAAGCTTCAGACTGTTATGGGCGCTATACATCTCAAAAGGTATTTCACTGATATCATCAAATACGATTTTAATATACCTCACAATAATCACGAAATTGATCAAAGTACAAAACTGCATCCTCATATAAAAATGCATCACAATAAGACTAAAACGGTATGCTTTGGCCGTGCTGGAGTCAGAAGCATCTCCAAGTAATCCCTTTCAAGAGATGTTATATAAATTCTTGAATGAAAGAGACTGAGTGAACGAATAACATAAATGAACTGCCCTACGATTATTTTCCTGTTGCACAATTTCTACGATAATTGACGTATTATCTACGATGATGTAATGGTTATGTGGTCGCAGCCTACCAATAGCTCCATCTCACCATCTGTTACAGTAGGGGTTAAGCAATAAGCATGTCGGATACTAAACAGTAATTATTGAGATTCACCAGCAGAAAGTGCCAGAAATGTGTATCAACCTGAAGCCTACCTGCAACATGTGCTGCACATAAACAGAGAAATTCTGAATGACGGTGTCTTCGAATGTTTTCGAAAGTGCCCGTACGAGGTCACAGGCAGCACGGCGTCTTGTGTCGACATCTGCAACACCAACAATAACGTCATAAAGAATTGTGAACATAGACAGTGCGCGATTATATACTAAATCGGGAAAAGTTACGCCTCCGACGAACACAGAGACTGGAGAGACGGCTGCACATTTGATTGGTGTCACACCTGGTTTGTTAATCAATTCCTGAAGCCTGACAACCCTGGCTGATGCCTGACTGCTGAAGGCTTTATAGTGGAATGCAGACAACGTGCCGTAATATTTATTCCCTCCTATTAAGACGAGAACATACGATCTTTGGAGGCGCCTTCATGACTCTGAATTTCCCGCCAAGGACCAAAAGAACTTCATATTCTTGAGTTCTGCATAAAAACTCGTACTAAGCCCAATAGCCATGACTGAGAAAAAACTGTTATATTATTTTCTATCATTTTTGTCATCTACCCTGCTCTGTAATTGGAAGCGGGTTGGCGACCAAATTGTTAATAAACGAAAACATATATAGTCGAATATGTGGACATTCAGTTATTCAATTTCAGTCATGAGCAGAATCAGTGTGCAACAGCAATGCTGCAACATGCTAGAAATTAGGGAGTTCACATCTCACTGAAATGGAAACAGCAAATATACACACCAGATCCTTCGATGTCCCTTCGAATGTATTCCTCTGGGTTGTCCTCAAAGGCTTCCTCGTCCGCTTCTAAAAGTAAAAATAGCCAAGTTCACAAATATTTAAATTACCAGCTCAAGTCAATTATGCCAAACTAAACTTATAATACTAGATTCACTTAAACTAAAATATGACATGACATAACTAAGATTAATTTTATTGTATAATAGATTATTAATTTGATCGTAAATATAGCAGCAATAGCAGCTAAATAGAAAGCCAATTCTTATCATATTTAAAGAATTTAGGGAATACAAAAGAAAACTATAGTAAACAGAAAGCATATCCTCATAGACCCTTTTTTCATCAATGTCTAAACCCTGGAGTGAGTCCGTAGCTTAGAGGAGAGAGCGACTGGTCGATAAGCTAAGTACTGAACTGGCTGCATGGGATCAAGCCCCACATGGGTCAGAAATTTATATTAAGTTTCTGTTAGCTGCCAAAGGCGCTCTCTTGTGTGGCTTGTTCTGTGTCAGCTGGAAAATAAGATCACCCACCCCACTCCTGATTTGGCCGTACCAGGAGTGTTCCAGTTCTTAGGCCATTAGCATAAGTCGAACCCGTTGTTAAGCCGACCTGCTTGTCGTGCTATGCGGGCCGTATTTCGCATAACCTGTCTGTAATCATGCTGCGGTCTGTCAATGTGAATTTAATGAAGGAATATATGTTTACATAGAGTTTTCTACCAAAAGATTACAGTATTCCAATGTAACTGTGGACTAGCACTTTAATCCAAGTGGCTCACCTCTGAACTCCATGTTAGGCACAATGACCTTCTCACAAATACTAGACAGCGTTCCTGGGGTCTCAAACAGAGGCTTGTAGGCCGTACGCTCGGCAACACACGCCAGAAATTTGATGGCACTGCTAACCAACTGGAGAGAAATAATCAACAAATTATCTCAAGAAAATTGCAGATGTGAAAATTCACTGAATTAACGTGCAATTTCATAAATTACCATAATCTGTAAGAAACCCATCGTGTGAAATCTAGCACAAAAGAAACAACAGCGAAAATTTTTCCTAGGCAAATTAAATACTGCTACACAGCTATTTGTTTAAATAACCTTAAAGTAAAAAAGGTACACTGTACAAGCTAAAAAGTCAGACCACAAAACATCGATTAGCCCACTCTACTGGAAAACGCAATGAAACACAATTTTGAAGCTGTTTCGGCTTTTCAGTCACAAATGTCCTGATCAGCTTGAATCGATGTATCATTAGTTATCACTTACTATAGAACTATAGAATGTGGGGCGTCGTGTTGTAGTGGGATAGTTGCCACCTTGCAGATCATGGGTTCCATTCAGACCCAAGTCACTGTATAGCGACCCTGAGCAAGTCCTTCACTCACAATTGCTCGAGGTGCTTCAGTGTGTAAACTTGGACACACCTCCAGGTTGTAGATGGGACTGCCTCTTACTAGTAGTGGACTTGAAAGGTAGTATAGAAATAAAGAAAATTTATAAAAAATAACGTACACAATTCCTTAGGATTAAAAATGAGCAGGATGCTGTTCTGGATTGACCAGTAATCGATAATGCCGTGGGGCGTGGTGGTGCAGTGGGATAGTCGTTGCTTTGCGTCCGAAGGTTCGATTCAGACCCGAGCCACCGCGCAGGGACCTTGAGCTTGTCCTTCACCTACAGTTGCTCGTGGCGCTTCGGCGTGTAAACTTCGACACATGTCTCCGGGCTGTGGTCAGGACCGCTTCTGAGTAGTAAGGGACTTGAAGGGGCGGTATAGAAATGCGTTAATAAATAAATAAATAAAAATAAAAATCCTGCTATGCCGAATATTTCAATGCTGCACTGCCAGGACCTCTTAACAACCACTTTGAAAAGTTGGCTTCAACAGGGCAATTATTTGGAATTGTCTTTCTTTTCGAAAAAATTTTTAGTATTTTACATGACAGAGGCATAATTAATTTTGAAACGAAGCTTCGTGAGATGTGTGTTTTTAAATTATGTTGAGGCATTTCGTTAATATAATTTTCATATATATATATATATATGCATATATATATGCATAGCTATGTAATTGTATATATTATAAATGCAACAATCATTTTTCTTTACTATGAAAGGCACTTTTTTGTCGCTGAATATGCTGACTACAGGTGCAAATGGCTTTCGGGTGAACTTGCTTTCGACATTAGTGAGGCATGTTCGATGAACGAACTCGTGATGCAAGTATCGTGTTTCGGTCGAAGCCTCTGACGTACCTAATATTAAACAGTGATTGGCCAGCATTTGCAAAAAACTTCTATCAATAGGTCATTGGTCAATGTATTAAGTAAAACGTTCACTTTTCTTGAGCCCTATAATCAGAAATGTATGATTTTTAGGGTTAATGAATTTTACTAAGTTTAATTAAATCAGCTCCTAAACTAAGGTTATTGTTTTCTTTCTCTATAGAATTAGTGTTCCTTTGTTTATTTTTATTTATTTATTTCTATACTGCCCCTTCAGGTCCTCTACTACTCAGAGGTGGTCCCGACTACAGCCGAAGCGCCACGAGCAAGTGTGAGTGAAGGACTTGCTCAAGGTCCTACTCAGCGACTTGGGTCTGAATTTAATCCGCGACTCTTCAGATGCAAGGCGGCGACTATCCCACTGAGCCACCACGCCCCACTTTGTGTTTGTCTATTGCACTGAGCATAAAATGTTGTGCCACAGTTTTAATGGCAACACTCGACCTTTGGGCTGCTCTGCTGAACCTGGGTCAAGTCTTGTCTTTACTACCTCTAACCAAACCTGCTCATTACTCTCCATCTCCATGATCGCCTACTCTACAGTCTACAGCCTGATGTAGTAAACATTAATACCGTTCTGTTCTTGTTTGAGTCTAATAAATTCTTCAATTACGATTCTGTTACTTGAACTGGAAATTGATCTGCTCTGAGCTGTGGTAGGCCAACGTGGCTGACACCATCAGAATCAAACGAGTTCTTGTGGAGGCGCATAATAAATGGCTGCAGCGGTCATAGTACCGTATTATGAAAGTGTTTTCTGTAAATGCATTTACCTTTGCAGCGTTCCATCAGCCAAGCGTGCCTATAGATATATTTGCAAGTGGGATAAACACTGGCCACCATTAGCCAACATTCTATTAGCTTAGAGATTTTTATAATCTTGATTCTCATTTCAAGGTCAAACACAAAGTTAAGTTTCTCAGCTTCACTTCGTGTATCACGAGTAATCATTGAGTGTAATTAATTCTTTAATGCTAAGATTTTATACAAGAAATTGTTTGCAGTTCTGCAGGAGGGGCAAGTACCCCTTCTTGTTTCTGTGTTCGGGCGCCCACGGATACAGCTATGGACACGATTGATGTCTGTCTGCTATCATCTTACAGCGGTACGTGTGACTAATACATGTGTGACCGCTGCTTGTACAGGAAAAGCCGTCGGCGTAGTCGCTTCCATGATAATCTACTTCACTGGTTCGTCATGTCACCTTTGGCTGTTTACTGGACATCTCTCTGTCTGCCTATCTCTGTGTCTGTCTGTCTGTCTTGTCTCTCTCCCATCTCTCTGTCTCTCTCTCGCGCCTGCTAAGATCTCTGGTGTCCCCATGCAATATAAAGTCCATAATAAACCACAGTGCAAGAGGAGGTTTTCATTTGATTCGTTCTTAGTGTCGAAAGAAGAAATCCATTCTCAACGATGACAGCGTCTGTAGGCTCTATTCGCAGCGCATGATTCTAAACAGCTTCTATTGAATTTAACAGGTTTTTTTACTTTCTGCGGGTCATTTTGTAAGCTTACAGCGGTATCCTATACGACGTACTGGACCAAACGAATTCTATTGAATGCCTTAAACACATCACAAAGAATGACACGCGATCGAAGGCTGGAATAATTTCATGGAGAATTGACGTCGTTGCTGTTCGCCTCTGGAACGGTGTTGTCTGCCTCTGCAAGGGTCGTGTTGTCTACCTTTGCAACGGGCTTGTTGTCTACCTTTGCAACGGTATTGTTGTCTACCTTTGCAACGGTATTGTTGTCTGCCTTTGCAACGGTATTGTTGTCTGCCTTTGCAACGGTATTGTTGTCTACCTTTGCAACGGTCTTGTTGTCTACCTTTGCAACGGTCGTGTTGTCTGCCATTGTAACTCTCCTGTTGTCTGCCTTTGCACCGGTCTTTTTGTCTGCCTTTGCAACGGTATTGTTGTCTACCTTTGCAACGGTCTTGTTGTCTGCCTCTGCAACGGTGTTGTTGTCTGCCTTTGCAACGGTCTTGTTGTCTGCCATTGTAACTCTCCTGTTGTCTGCCTTTGCAACGGTATTGTTGTCTACCTTTGCAACGGTATTGTTGTCTACCTTTGCAACGGTGTTGTTGTCTGCCTTTGCAACGGTCTTGTTGTCTGCCTCTGCAAGGGTCTTGTTGTCTACCTTTGCTACGGTCTACCTTTGCAACGGTCTTGTTGTCTACTTTTGCAACGGTCGTGTTGTCTACCTCTGCCAGTAGATGAATTCGTCGGCAGTTGTTGATATTGCGATGCAGCTGAGCACATCAGCTGCAGACGATCTGTCTGTCTTAAATGTTGTTGAAGAGCGGTACATCATCGTTGTGCTTATGCTGTTGCTCCTTGCGACATCCTCTGCACTCAATGGCACCGTCATGATCGTTTTCAAGTGGAACCGACTGATCAGGACTGTCAACAACTCCATGGTTGCCAACTTGGCCGTGTCCGATTTCCTGTTTGCCAGTCTGTCATGCGTGACGTCGGTCGTCTCGATCCTCCACGGTGACGCATGGCTGCACAGACAGTTCTTCTGCCGCTTCCTCGGATACTGCACTCATCTGTTCCAGTCGGTCAGCTCCTATTCCTGTGCCCTCATCAGCTTCCACCGCTTCATCAGCATCGTCATCCCACAGCGGAAGCTCTTCGGTCACCCACGGTGCTCCCGGAGAGTGACCGTAGCCCTCTGGACCTTCACGATGCTGACGCTTCTCCCGTCCACCATCAGAGAGCGGGCCTATCAGTGGAACCCGGTCTTGGCGACGTGTACACACTTCGGTTACGCAGGCAGCGACGCCATCTTTTCCGCCTATTCCGTCGGCATCAACTTCGTTCTTCCGCTCTCTCTGATGCTCGTCTTCTACACTCGCATCTACTCGACGGTCGTTCGCCACAAGATGAGCATCGCAAACGACATCAGCAACGTGGAGGTCGTCGAAAGGAAGTCGAAGAGACTGATGGTCGCCGTCCTCGGCATATTCACCGTCACCTGGACGCCCTACTCGGCTGTGCTCCTTCTCTCGGCCTGCAGCTCACAGGGCCTGCCACCGTTGCCGGATCGCGTTGTCGACGTCGCTTGGCTCGTCAATCTGTTGAATACCGTCTTCCATCCGGTGCTGTACGCCGTCTGCAATCGGATGTATCTACGGTGCATCGTAAGGTTCCTCAGATGTCGCGGTCCGATCCGGAACGCGGTCGCTGCAGCGAGAGGAGCGGTCGTCGTCAGTTCGCTCTCGCAGCGATCCTGTTATACCAGCAACAAAGTGGAGCAGGAAGAGGAGATCTCGACGATAGCCCCTCTTCCCGGCTACGACTGTCAATTCTGCCCCCATTGTGCCAGTGCCGGGGAGAACTACTGCGCCCCACCGGCGCTCATCACGAATGGGACGCAGACAGCTCGGTTCTGTGTGGACCAGGACCTGTTGGACAAGGTCCATGACGGCAGTGGCGGCGCGGCTCAAAGACACGGATGCAAGTACTCGACCTGTTCACACTGCAGTCTCGGATCATACTCGACGCGGTCAAGCGTCCCCACTGTCATGCGATTCCCGTTGCGCAGGTACCGCCGCTCTGCCTCCAACGTCTCCCAGGTGAGTCAATCCGGATGCGACCCGACCCCCGTCGACAGCGGACGGTCCTCGTTCGCTTCCCAGTACGTTACGACACCGGGTACGTGCAGCGCCCGTGCCTCCCTAGCATCACGCCCATATGTCTCGACGCCTGCCAGCGCCCGTACGTCCACCGTCTCCCAGTACGTCCAGCACTCCGCCTCCAATAGCATGACGAGTTCGAGCTTCACTGGGAAGGCGAGCCTACGTCGTGGCTGCGAGGCCCACGGAGGTATACAGAGGGTGGCATCAGACAGTTCGCGTCAGAGCATCTTCAGTTCCTACTCAGCTCTACGCAGCGTTCGATCGTCAACGAGTTCACGCATCAGTCACTACCTGCGAATGTCGCACAGTACTCGGTCATCCGTGACCTCGCAATGCACGAGCGCCTACCTTCCGACGCCGTTCAGTACCCGACCGAACAGTCCAAACGCCGAGCTGGAATTCCTCTACATGTCCGGGTCCAGTCCACGGGCCACGCGACAAGGATCGCTCTTTTCCAGGCGCTCTAGCTCGGGCACGGATTCCCGCTACTCCAGTCGAATCTCGTGTTTCCAGATTCCCGAGTCGAGTCTCGACATCTACGAAGACATCGAACCGCCTCCGTCAGACGAAGAAGACGACGAGTCTCAGACTTCATGTAACAACAGTCCCAAAGTGTCGCCGTGCCAGTCACCTGGCAGCAACTACGACAAGATGGAGGCAGCACGCAGTTCGTCGAGCACCTGTCATCGCATTTCCGTCTTCATGCTCGGCGACTTCGAACAGGAAGCATCAACAGCTTCAGCGATGGATAGCGACCAAAAGAATTCGGACATCGAAGGATTGTTCTGGAACAGCGGAGGTGGGAGGAAGCAGAGCACGACGAGCGCATGCGGAAGGAAGAGCAGGACGTTTCGGTGGAGTCGATCCGGAACAAGTCCGCCGAGTCCAAAGAAGCAGCAGCACGAGTCACCGCGTCACTTCGTCACTGATCCTCCCGCATTGATCCGTCTCGGAGGTGGTAGTGGTGGGTCAAAATCTCCGGTAAGGCGTAGGCCCAGTGGAGGCACAGCTATCGACAGTATGAACAAAGCGGTCGGCATTGTCTTGAGTGCAAAGCGCCTGTTGACGGCCAAGGCGCGCTCGTCGGCCGTCTTTCCCTTCAAACCGGACACACCGGTTCCGGAACTGCAGCCGACGATCCAGATCCACCGAATCCCAGTCAAGGAACCGATCCGGTTCATCTATGAAGGCCCCATACCGAAAAACTACTACTCGTTCGGGGCCCAGAAGCCGACGATGAACCATCTCCGGGTTCCCGGGAGGCCCCCGAACGTGCCGCAGACGATCATGGAGGAGGACCTGGTCCTGTCACCGTCGCCGACTGAGACCTCCTCCTCCTCCTGCGGCGGCGGCAGTCGACCGGAGACGCCGTCGACGCATCGGCGACGCAAGAACGCATCTTCTTGGATCGCTCCTCCGGTCATCGATGTGATGGAAGTGGACGATGCTGACCACCGGTCAAAAGACATGCGCGTCGAATGTCCAGGGGTACTCGTCGAACATCACAGCTAGACTAAGACCAGGGCAGTCCCAAGGATAGTTGTGCCCCTATACAGTAGGTTTTATTTTAGGGGGGCCCATGCTATAATTGTACTTGGGAGGCTCTACGTTAATAACATTTGAACCCATGTCGAACTGTATACGGCATGCTGCATAGTGGAATGCTATAAGTAATCCTATTATAGAAACAATTAATTGTAACTAAAACAAGGTGATTAATTAAAGTCAGGAGAGGTTATGTATTGCCAGAAAGAATTTAAGCCAAGTAAGTCACGATCACTCAACAAAAGTTACAGCACTTTTAGCGAGAACACATAGCTCCTGCATTCTGATGAATCCAAAAAGTGTAATGCAACAAACGTTGCAAAAATTGGGACAACTTTTGTCAATTTTTAAATATTTCGATGAAATTAGGCGGTTATATGTAAATATGAATTACCTTTCAGTCTGTACAATTTGATTTAGATATTACAACTATTAACCAAAATATTAGCAAATAGAATAGAGGCGTTACTTTTTTGGCTCACCCTGTATGTATGTGTGTGTCTATACCGTATAGATGTCATTAGCAGATTTCTCTTAATTTTTTATGCATTGCTGTTGAGCTTTTCGCTTCTCAAACAAATGGCATTGAAATGAATTGGACCTTCTAAGCGATATTCAAGTGGTTAGCAGGATTGCAAACGACTGGTTGAGGATTCAAATTTCTTCGAGGCCAAAAATGTGAAATCTGCTTCCATGTTACTGATCCATTGGCTCCCTTACTCAATTGAGAAATAGCTAATGGCCAGTAATTGGAAGGTGAGAATGCCGGTATGCCTATACTATGAAGATTAGAATGGTGACCTGAATTGCATGGCAAATGACACTCATGCATATTTGCCATGCCAGGGATAAGTAAATAGAGTCGCAAGCACTTCATTCCCATGGCACGGCATATCCATGTTTGACTCTCCGGATATGTGATTTACGGAGCTGCTCCTCGTTTTGTACAGATGTTTTGCTTCTGTATCATGTTGTGGAAGGATTGCTATGTGGAAGGAAATCCATATTCTCATCAACAACTTCACAAATAGCCAGAGCTTATAGTATGCTATGCAGGCTCCACTCTTGCACAATAATGTATATATATACTATATATTATATTTATATATGATAATAGTATATGATATAATATGATATGATATAATAATAATATATAATATACATCAGACTGCCAGGATATTTGCTTTTTCTATCGAAAAATTACTTTTATCTATACATTGTGATTTATCTGTATTTATCAGATAACATATCACACATAAATCAAAGATACATGTATATATATATATGCTATATTATAATCATTATGAAAGATATATAATAATGTATACGTATATATATAGTATTGTCCGGTGGCCAACGTTTACAAGTTTATTCTGTGCATACATACAGACTCATGCAGATATTTAATCATGTATCAAATAATAAATATCATGTATATAATATGTACAAGTTTCAACACCATTCAATCTGCTTAGCTATCTGTAGGCCTTATCACAAACACAAATACACATTCACACTCACCCACAATGTGCACAAGCACAAAGACGTTATGTATATATATCCCAGATATTTTTCACCCATGGATGTGGAAACTTATATGCCACTGCCTGAACTCTGATTGCAAGCCTTCATATATATACACAGTAGAGGAGGAGAAGAAATGCCAGTGATCCTATACTAATTACATGTGTGCAAAGTGTGGTTATCAATCAAGATTCTGTGCATTGGTATATACGTCGTACACTGTACAAAATATTACATAATAGTAAATAGTGAACACTACTCTAGGATTGTATGTTTCATCAATAACGAATACAGAACTCATATAATGTGTATTGTATAATTTGTATTCGTATAATTATATATACCATTATACCTGTTTTAATTCACTTGCCTTGCAATGCCTTGTAATTACCTCATGCATATATGTAATTATATATATATTCCTATATGATTGATGTATTTTTGTATATGTAGGGGCCTAGATATGTTTGTGTAGGGCCCATACATGAATAGGTGAGCTATGATGCAGTGTACTGTGGTAGGCTATTCTGCCACTGCATGTGGATTTTGTTGCTGCGCTTAGCGCTGCTCTGGGATATGGAGTTACTTGCCGTTTAGCAAAGGCTGTTCCATGCGCTTGCTATAGGCCTACACACAAACCGAAACGTAGACCTTCTCTAGGACTAAAACATAGGCCCACTATTATAGGCTTCGACGACGCTTTAATGAGTCGTTTAACGCATTAACTGAAGAAGACATGGGATTCATACACAGCATCGTTCATCAAGTGGTCAGTGTCTAATTTTCACTCAAACATCGATATAATTATAGGCCTATCGAGCGAATGATTATAATTATTATAACTTAGTGCAACGTCTTGTACATCATCATTTCGTCATATATACAGGGTGGTCCAGCATAAATGCACCGACTTTGCACGCGTATAACTTCGCCAATTCTTAACATTTATTTATACTTAATG
>JAQFXW010002406.1:0-13155 GCA_034693945.1 Dendrobaena attemsi
ATTACAGAGCGTTAGCGTGGACAGACAAACATCGCATCATCGATCGAAAGATCCGGAATTATTGTTTAGAATATATATTAATTGTATACAATATGCATCTGTCGCTTGTTGTCAGCTTATTAACCTATTGCCCTACTGCGCATGCGTACTTCGGCAGTCGCCCACGCAGCGCCGTTGTAATCGATTTTCGTTGTCAGGACATTCGAGAAATTCGGGTGCGACGTCTGCCATATTCCCCTTCGCAGGGCCACTCAGAAGCACGACTACAACAAAAACCATACACGTACAAAACACAAGTGCACTAGTAGCAGCACACAGCTATATTCAGGAACACACACAATTAAGGGCCCTGCAAGCAGGCTAAACACAGACATTTTCAATTGAATTTAATGCGTAGGCCTACGTAGGCTTATTCAAGCACGCACGCATCCATACATTGCATATTATAGGCCTATACTGAAGTCCACGGGAGCTAATCGTAAGCATCGACAACAATAATTGCAACGCAGACAACAGATTTGCAGAAACGGATAACTATCGATTCCGGCCTGAAATAAAAAAAAATTATGCGCTTAGAATTTGACAGCCAGTCAGCGAACAGGCAGAGAGGCAGGAAGACAAACAGGCAGACAGACGGACAGATAGGCAGACAGAGGCATGCTTTTGTTACTGATAAAGAAAAGAAGGTTCAGACGCATCGAGATATGCTCGCATATGCAGACAGACATCCAGGCATACAACAGGTGACACAATAGAGGCCTATAAACAAGAATTGAACAAAGACACATAATTATTATAGGCCAATGCCAATGGGCGCAGGACACAGGCGGCGACACAGAGAAAGAAAGATAGACATACAGACAGACACACGGCAACAGACATGCGGATAGGCAGATAGACAGTCGGACACAGAGACAGACACAAAAACAGAGACAATCAGGCACAGAGACAGACACAAAACAGAGGCAGACAGACAGAGGCAGACAGACAGACAAAGGTAGACAGACAGAGGCAGATAGACAGAGTGTGCAGGAAACCGCGCACAATGACAGACGATGCAATGCATCCGTTCAGTCTGCTGCTGCTGCTGCGGTAGGCGTTGCCAACGGCAACCGGCGTCGACCTTAATCAAGCCTCCTTCATCCTGTCTCGCCATTCAGCGTCCGTCGTCGTCCGTTCTACGCATGCGCCATGCCACTGTGCCGTCGCCGCCGCCTGGCGTCGATAGCCGTCAACTTCGTTCAGGTCGCGAACGATCTAACTGCGCATGCGCAGCACTGTAACTGCTTCCGCCGGAAATCGTAGCGTTGCAGTGGAAAGGCGCGTGAACTTGATGTACGTGGAAGACGGAGGACACCATCGGAGCGTGATGGGTCAATGGGAGGAGTAGGCAGTCGAACACTTTGAGACTCTAGAAAGCACTGGATAACTCGTGGGAACACTGGGAACACCGCGAAAATCCGGAACAAAGACACATTTGCAAAGAGTTGGTGTTGGGTAAGTTTTTCAGATGATCGGGAATTTTAACTTAAGTTGTGAATGGAGGCCATGGGCGTGTTGAGTAAAACAATAATGGGGTAGAATATCAGCAGTCAGGAGCGTCGATCCCTAAGCCTATGAAGCACTCCCCTATTTTCATAAAAAAATTTCCCCCTATTGTCAAATCATTCTTCATTTCCTCCTCAATTACGCCTATCTGATGCAGGTCTCAGATTTAGTTGATGACGTTTTTAGTAATTCGTCCAAATTTCGTTAGTAAATCAATGTAATGACCTCCTTAATTTAGTTGATGACCTTTTTAGTCATTAGTACTAAGTTACATTGTACTGACATATTTTCAAATTAATGTACTCAAAAAATTTCTTTCCTCGTGAAAAGGCTATGAAGATTTCTGATTCATTTCCCCTGGGACTATTATTACGGATTTCCCCAACAGGATGTAAGCCCCTATCAGCACCGCCAAATCGAGTAGCGTTATGTCATGGGCCCCGGGTATACGGCCCCTTCGCCCTCCTTATAACAGACGTCCATGCATGGTTAGATCGTGCACGAATTCGTCGCACAATTGCTGTTGATATCGTGCCGCGCTTCTAATTGATGCTTGTCTTTGTTAGTTATAAATAAGTGGAGCTTGATGGGGAGGGCAGTTAGAGAGGACGACCTGAGGTTTACAGACAGATAGACAGACAGACAGACAGACAGACAGATGCAAGCGCATATAAATAGTTTTATTACTTTGACATGCAAAGACAGGCAGGTATAACAGACATTCAGACAAGGGTGGAGATAATAATTTTCTAGACAGGTAGGCCTACGTACTGTACATGGATGGATAGAAATACTAACATTAAGCGAACGTATTGCTTGCATGGTCTGCCAATGGCTGCCATAATAAGTTCCTCCTCTTCAGTCCGTTCTAAATGTCAAGGTCAGATTAATAGTCCGACTTCTCACGTCTTTTCTTTTGTGTTTGGTCGTCTTTACTGCACGACTCGATCCCTTTATATAGCGCTCGAGCATCCAGAGTATCTTCGTGACCTCTTCTGACCACCCACGTCATATAAACATCTCAGCGTCCTTTACATCCAATAGACCGGAATGATCTTTGTGTCCTGCCCCGCACTGTGACTACAAAGACTAAAACTCATGACTTCGCCTTAATTGTTCTTGCATAATGTATGTATAGGCTACTTCGACAAGCATTTCTTAACTAACTGGTGCTCCAAGAGTTTTCTCTCCCGCTGGTTCTCTTGTCTCTTGGTCTCTTGCACTGGGAACGTCTCTGAGTGGCGCTGTATATAAATGCGTAGATACATTGCAATGATAATAACCCTATACATGTATAGTTTCGTTTATTGAGATTCTCAATGTAACACCGAATTATGATTACAGATATAGTATAAATGAACGATAAAGGTTATTACAATAATCGAATTTAACCTCTGGCCGCCAGGCAAGGCGCCCATAACATTCCACGTCTATAGATTTACAAAGCAGTTTGACGAATTATTGATGAGTCGCATTTGAGGGGTCTTGTCTGAAGCAAACTCGGTTTGTAAGATCTTCGTTTCCAGCGCGTTGTCCATTTCTTCCTCCCTCTCACTCTTGAGCAATTGTGGGTGAAGGACTTGATAAAACTCTGTACTCTGCGGCTCGATATGGAGTCGAACCCTTAGACTGCAACCACTCCACGCCTCACAAATGAAACACAAAATAAGAGAGAAAATGTGAGATGTATAGAACGAAAGAGTGCGTTATGTGTGTAATTGAGAAAGAGTCAGAGAGAGAAAGAGACAGACAGACAGACAGAAAGAGAGCGACTGTGAGCGAATGCAATTATCAATTCGCGTGTGCTATAGTTGGACAGAAAAGGGCAAATGGTGTCAGAAAGCATAGAAAAAAGATGAAACCGTGGACGCAAGCAACTACGATGAGACGGACACGCTTACATACACACACGCAGACACAGACACTACAAAAATAAACTCAAACAGACAGATGCATAGATTTGAACAGACAGACAGACAGACCGAGATTGTTCGTAGATTGTTCGTCGATGCATTTGGCGACATTCGTCAACGATCGAGATGAATTGAGTCATTTATGGTCGACGGAGCAGACGACTTTTATACTCTCCACGACCACGATTTAGATGGAATACAGCAGAAGCAGCAGCAGTAGAAGCAGAAGCAGCAGCAGCAGCAGCAGAGGAAGACATAACATAATGGCAGTAAAGCAGCTGAAGCATTGGCAACAAACCGGCTGAAGCAATCTATGCAAAGCAGCTGAAGCAATCTATGCAAAGCAGCTGAAGCAATCTATGCAAAGCAGCTGAAGCAATCTATGCAAAGCAGCAGCTGAAGCAATCTATGCAAAGCAGCTGAAGCAATCTATGCAAAGCAGCTGAAGCAATCTATGCAAAGCTGAAGCATTGGCTTCTCAATCAGCTGATGCAGTGGCAGCAAAGCATTTGGAGCAATAACAACTGAAGCATTGGCAGATCAGCTGTTATAGTAGCATTGGTAGGAAATACATGCAGCTGAAGCAGCGACAGCAAAGCAGCTGAAGCGTTATCAGCAAAGCAGAAGCAGCAACGCAGAGGTAGCAGTAGCGACAGAACAACGTCGAGAACGCGAGGAAGAGAGTAGGAGAGGGAGAAGAAAAGGAGAGATAGGAAGAGAGACAGAGACAGAGATAGAGATAGGAGTGAGGGACCGATGAAGAGAGAGCCATATCGCTTGACAAATATATTCATGACAGAGATAGGAAACGAAGCAATTGCGAAAGCGGAAGAAAGTGTGGAGGATAAGACATGAGGTGGGCGTTTAAGGGGATTGAGACAGAGACAGATAGGGAGCTGAGCTGACTGAAACATATAAGCACATCATCATAGGAGATATTAGAAAATATAGATGGACGGACTAAGAGACAGACAGGTTGCGGACTGGTGGAGACAGTATATAATATATATAATTATATACACCGTGTCTCAAAAAAGCTGTGCAAAACTGTTCCTGTTAATTATGTTGTCAAAATTTGGTTCGCATGGTGTGTGTCACCATGAATATAATCTGCACATAAAGTTAGTCTATCACCATGATTCTGGATGATAATGGAAATTCCAGTCGGGATCATACGTGTGCAGAAGTTGTGTTTATTAAGATTTTAGAATCGAATGATTTGTTGAATTTTGTTCTGACTTATTTTTTGCAATCAAAATTGATTTCTTTGTTTGTATGGGGATCCTGAAATCTGGGACCTTGTTCGGCCGCGAATGTGGAGCATGCCTTAATTGGCTTTGTGTAGGCGAGGTGTATTAAAAAGACCAGGTGCAACAGTGCACTGAATTAGTTTAGTAGACTCCAGTGAAGCCATAAGAATCCATGGCCAGGTGTTCGGATGTCAACACTAATTAATTATCGATACCTATAGTACATGAAGTAGGCCTACATGTATACCTAATAGGCCCTATATAAAGGATGCATCGATTTATTAGTGTCACCATGAATCTAATCTGCACATAAAGTTAGTCTATCACTATGATTCTGCATGATTGTTGATCAAATGGGCGCTACGGAAAAGCTTCTGTTCACATGGTTCTATTGAAATAGTAATGCAGCCAGAATTTTGTCACTAATAGTAATAATTTTAATTTTAATAATTTTGCATGTTTTATTGTTTTATTTTAATTTTAATAATTTTGTCACTAATAGTAATAATTTTGTCACGAATAGTAATAAAGACATGCACTTGCTTACGTGTGCACTGTGCTTATGTATGTATGTATAATTATACACGTACCTAATTTTATGCCATGTATTGTAGCTATATACAAATTTAACACAAAACATACATGGGCATACACTGCGTGAAACAACATCTTGATCCTTGTGAAACTTCACAATAACTTACATTCAACTTTAATAGCAGTCAAACACTAGGCCCAATACAAATAACATTGAGAGCAGAACATTTGAGGCTCTATTGTAGATTATGTGGCATCCATTAACTACACAGGCCTAGTGTTTGCTTTCAAAATGTTTCCTATTGACTTCGACCCAGACTGAAGATCAATTAGGCCTAAGTTCCTCTGAAACTTTGTAGCTCTGCAGGGAGCCTAAATAACTGCACGGAAGGTAGGCCTATACGCATGTGCTCAAACTGTATCCTAAGATTGTAATTATATATAATATTTAATTATACATAGGCCTACATACAAAAATAGACCAACACATGTACATGTAGGCCTATAGGGTCTATATCCAGCAAGTAAATTAAATATACACTCAACTAATATTTTACACACACCAATCGCACAAACACATGCCTATAAGAACACAGTCAACACACCCATGCACCTACACAGACTTACATGAAACACACACATCCGTCTATGCACACATACACAAATACATTTTACAGGTCAAATATTTGAATAGGATGTAGACTAGGCCTACATGTATACAGCGTGACTCAATAAAACAATGATCCACGAAACATGATTCAGGCTTTTCAACATTAATTTCAGGATTTACAGGTAAAAGATTTACAACAAAATCTTTGAAAACTGTCACTGACAGATTTGCAATGCTTCACAAATTAGCTACTTAATTAGCTACATATAAGCTACTTAAATTATATTCACTTCCTCATTTTCAAAATTAGCATACACTGGTAAATGGATAGTAATTTATTATATTTCAATGGCGAATTACGTCGCTTTTCAGTAACAATTTCACAAATCCATTTATCCCAAAGCATGTTTGAGGTGTCCAGCGTCCACTCCAGCTTTCACAGCAAATCAGTCTTGTCGAAGCTTCTGAACTGAGTTCTGGGGCATGGGGCAGTGTGCAAACTGTGTAATGATACGTTAATAACAGCAAGACTTTCTGCGACGCATTTATGTTCTTCGGCTTGGGATAGCGCTCAAGAATTGTTCGCAAAGCAGACGAGAGTATAATATTATACTGTTAAGGTCTGGCGATTTTGTTGGCTATTCAGCATTAACCAAGGAATTCGCTCTATACTACAAGCTTAGTTGTTTGCAATGCAGTCGACGTATATTGTACAGAAACACCATCCTGTTAGAACAAGAAACCTGACAATGGAATAGTCTTAATAATGTAGTCCAGTAAATTTACAGAATATCAACGTTAGTTTTGTGCTAACTTTGAATAATAGCCTTGCCAACCTTGAGCTTTGCAATGAGGTCCGGTGACATGATAATTTGTGGGTGTTGTGAAACAGTTTTACTTACACATTATGATGGAGGAAACGACAATTCGAACATTTGCTCTGAACTGAATTTCTTTTAAAGAATATTTCAACAGCTGTAATGTTTGAAGCTGTAAGAAGTATTTGGTGAATTTGCAGAGATTGTAGGCCTAGGCCTAATAATTTCTGCTTCTCTTTAGACCCTAAAGCTTTAACGGCTTTCGAGACATTGTGTTTTATTCGGGATGGGATTGGGTATTTTATTGAGCCGCAGTGTAGGCAGAGAGGTTAAATGGGTGTCCTCTGTTTCTGGCATTTTCATTGATTGCCTTTCTTCCATCTCAACATGAATGTATTCGTGCATCGCAGGGAGACAGTGTCCAACGGTACAGGGCTCCATAAATACGGATTGCGTCGTAGAAAAAGTCCGCTTATCTCGAGGTCAATGCAGCTCCTGTCTGTCTCGCTCGCCCTCTTCATGTGCCTCTCTCTCTGTACCTCTTCTTGCTCTTTGTGTCCCAATTCCTTGTTTCATTCTTCATCTTTCGCTTCCTCCCTATGTGTAAGATCTATACCCGGTAAATCTCTACTCTACCTAAAATCTGTTGCTTCTCAATTTTGCTCAGAGCTCGGATCTCTTGGGTTCTCTATTCCATCTGTATTCCTCCTGAATTTTTCTGCTTCTAGCAGTCTTTTTATTTCCATTGCATCTCATTCTACTCCTCTCCCTCCTATCCTTCTGTTTTCTCTCGCCTCCAATTTCTTCTCTCTCTCTGTCTCTCTCTCTCTCTCTCTCTCTCTCTGTTGTTCTGTCTCTGTCTCTGTCTGTCTGTCTCTCTCTTTCTCTCTCTCCTCCACTTGTACTAACTACGCTGCAGATACTTCTTTCTGCTTCCCCTTCGTTTCTCATTCTCATCTTTCTTCCGTTTGCCTCCCCTCCTACTTCTCCCATTTCTCCCTTTCCTCCTCCACCTCATATGCTTTCTTCTCCTTTTCTTTCACTCAATCCTCCCTTTATTCTTCCTCGATATACTCTGCACGGCTGCACTTAATCTGTTCACAGTCCCAGTGTGCATCATCCATTTGCCTCTTCCTCTTCAGTATCTGCTTTGTTCGTTCATCTTCTAGACGGTCAAACACACAGACATAGACACACGAACAGACACACGGACAGACAGAGGGACTGCCAATCCCTTTCCCCCATTGGCGCAGCTGTTCTTCTTGGCTGCCCACAACAAAAAATATCTTATCGAACAAAAGAAGTCTCATTGGGATCGAACTAGGAGCACGACAAGGTTACGGCAGACATTCTCATCTAGTCCGACCTCTTCCCCTTCCCTCCCCAAGTCAGATCCCTTCTCTATCTCCATCCCCGGATCCCTTCCTCAATTAACCTAAATAACCCATCAATTCAGTCCCTCCTCGTTCCATCAATAATTCTTCCCCGTAATTCCTCTGTCGTTCCCAGTACGTCGATCGCCCCCTCTAAGCCCCCTGCTCAATAACTGACGAACGCACCCAACTCCCCTCCTGACTGATTGAACTGATCTCGAACCCTCCTTCACTCCGTCCCTCTCTATACTCACATCCGGTTCTTGCATTTTCCTTCCTTGCACCGTCCATCCATCTCTTCAGAGGCTTATAATCCGGAGAAAAATCTGTGAGAACAGACTTTTCCATTGAACGTGGTCGGAAAATTTAATCAAGACATAATTTCTCTGTAAAAGAAGTAAACAATTTCTTTGGGGCTGGTTGAGTCCGTCAATCCCCACAATAAGCTCATGCATCTCTCCCTGTTATTTCTTCATTCTCTGTCACTCCATCTGTCCCTTCCTTTCTCCTCTATACTTCTTTCCATCCATCTAACCACTATATATCCTCAGTCATTCTATAATTATGTCTCTTTCTGTGTCCCTCACCAGTCCTTATTCACCAGTCCCTCTCTCCCTCCCTTCAACGCTCTATCTCACGCTCTTATTCTGTCTGTTTCTGTCTCTCTTTGTCTATGCGTCTCTGTCTCTCTCTCTGTCTCTATCTTTTTCACCTTATCTCTCTTTGTTTGTCTATCTCTGTCAAGTTGTCTGCCTACGTCTGTTTGACTGTCTACATATCTTCTTTTATCAACGCACTCTTTCCCTCTGCTGCACCCAATTCATGGAATGATTCTGCTGTATGCAGGGGCGCATTTAGGGGGGTTTACGGGTTCAAGCCGCTCCCCGAAAGGATTTTTGCCCATGTATTTTTCATGTAAAACTAAGTAAAAAATGAAAAAATGTCATCGATTTATTCGGCGACTTGGACAGCATAAATTTTGAGATTTGGGGCGAATGACTGAATGACTTACTAAAAAGGTCATCAGTTTTCTCGGCGATTTGCAGGAAATATTTTCCCAGAAACCCCTCCCCGAAATCAGTTTCTGGCAACGCCTCTGGCTGTATATGCTCTGATTGCGTTCTCTGCCTCTTCCTCCGTAATTATCTTTCTGCTCTTTAAGCGTTTTCCATTCCATCCATTCTTCGTCCAACCTCATCTGTGTGAATAAATGAGCGTCCTACCGGTCAAACATTCCTACCAGTTGTTAACCCATTTCATTCCCCTAATGTCTACCCACGTCCGTCCACCTATTCATCTGTCCGTACAATTATCTATCCAACAATTCGTCCAAACTGCCATTCAATCTATCCAAAAATAGATTAAGCAATTCATCCATCAATCTATCCATCCATCCATCTATCCATCTATCTAGCCATCCATTCATCCATCCGTCCGTTAGTCCGTCAGTCCCAACAGCTATTCCAACTGTCTATTTTACAATGTATCCATCCATCCATCTATCCATCCATTTTTTCATGTATCCATTCATCCATTCATCCATCCATCCATCCATTTTTCCATGTATCCATTCATCCATTCATCCATCAATCGATTCAATCATTCATCCAACCATCCATCCATCAATCCATCCATTCATCCGTCCATCTATCACTCCATCCATCCTTCCATTCATCCGTCCATCCATCGATTCGTCAGTCCATCCATCCATCGATTCAATAATTCATCCATCTATCCATTCATCTATCCATTCACCCATTCATCCGTCAGTCCATGCAACAATCCACCCAACCGTCTATCTTCGATCAAACCATCCATCAATGATCGATCCAAGCGTACATCCAATCTTCGTCCATCCATTCATGATAAGCTGAGAATTAGACTTCTATAATATAATAAGCAGATCAGCCTTTTGCTGTTTCTGATACGACTGCTGCGGTCACTGAGGGGAAACGATCTTGTCGCCATGATACCATTGTACTGTATACGCATTACGCACATTTGAGTCTTGCCCTGGAAGAACTGTAGGCCTACGTGTGTAGCTCATCGTCAGTACTGTTGTCATGTGCTGCTGCGCAACATGCATAGAATGTCCCGTGACATATAATTATTCTGTCCAATTTCTCTTCGCAATCAACAGGTGCGCAAGGCGCCTTAGTGACGCCACCCTTGCAGCCGTATTGCAATATTATACGTCTCTTTTCTATTGATGACATACCGTAACGCTCCGTTACGACGCCCGTGCTCCAGTTACCGTATGCTGACGTAGATCGGCCCAGACCGTAACGAACGGTGGCTCTTTCTCTTGAGATTTTCAGTTCTGATTATAATGAAAGAGAAAGCATATGTCGAAAGGGGAAAGTGAATTCCAACGAGTGGGCCTGTGTAAGCAAAGGGTCGAGTCTGTCAGGACGTAGGCCTATTGTGGTCCTGACGTGTAACAACCAGGTCAAGGCGGTCAGAGAATCGAAGAGGACGCAAAGACGCCTCGCAGAGAGGGAACAGCGTAGGTTTACTAGATCTCTAATATGTTGGAGCAAAACCCAATTGGAATTTGAGCACCAGGATAAGAACCTTGAATTGAATGCGCATGAAGATGGAAAGCCAGTGAAGATGTTCAGAACTATAATATGAGTAATCCTACTCAAGAGACTATGATTGTGAATCAGGTCAGGTATACGTTGCTTCCTTATGTCTAAGCTAATCATTACAGTTTAATATTATGAATAAAGATCGATGACTTGAATGGAAGAATATCGTTGGAAAATGTGTCTATGAATACTATTTCTTATCTTATTGTCAGTTCCCATCTTATCCCAACATATATATAGGGTTACCCAGGCTTTAGCGGGATTCGTCCCTTTCTGGGTAAGCCCATTGAGATTCATCAAAATTCATTGTCAAACTCAGACCTCAATACTTTATCTAATCTATGGAATCATTTTTATGGCTTATTTTTTTCTTGTTCTTGGTTTTCAAGTTTGCACACTGATGGCCAGATGTTTTGTTTTGTTTTGCTTGTTGTTTCTCAATAAATTTATTTGAATTGAATTTGAATTGAATTGAATTGAATGTAGAGAGCAGTGTTGTTTTTGTTCCTAGTGGGATAAAATTTTATTCAGTCCTTATAAATTTATCTGATTCGTTGTTCAGTCACTTCAGCGAGAACTAATAAATCATCTAACAGTTTATTCAGTGAGGTTGAGTGAGCAGAATTTAGCTGATGCTTGATTTCCTGTTTAATGCTAAATAATTCAAAGAAATTCTAATTCCTCGGCCTTTAGTTCAACATAAACACTGTTTAAACATATATTTCTTTATTAAATGCACATTGACAGATTGCAACACGATTACAGACAGGTTATGCAAAATACAGCCCGCTTAGCACGACATGCAGGTCGACTTACCAGCGGGCTCGACTTATACTAATGGCCTAAGAACTGGAACACTCCTGGTTATGGCCAAACCAGGAGTGGGGTCGGCCATCTTATTTTCCAACTAACACGAGACAAACCACACACTGTTGGAGAGGATGACTACCGGTAGTTGATCTTTTGTGTCAAAGCCTTTACACCTTTAATCTACTCCAGTCGGTCGCAGTGGTTGCATATTTGTCATTAGTTTGGGTTTTTCAATGGGTTGATGAAATTACTGCCCAGTTCTGTTTGACCTGTGAGTTGTTAATGTATGCGTAGACTTCATTTTGCTACGGAATACAAGTCTGCAACAGCAATAAACAACTACCGTAAGCCATGCAATCAAAAGGACTGTAGTTAGCTAGCTATGCTTTGAGAAAACGTTTGACAAAGGCATTTATACCAAAACAACTAATAGGGCCTACTAAGTTGTTGGGCATTAGAACATTGTTTCATATCATTCTGATCTAAATTTAAGACCCATCGATTTCAGATCGATAAATAACTGCCCTTCAGTGCCTATTAACAAAGTAATATCGAGATTATATTGGCAGTTTAGTAGATAATATATTTTGTAAATACATAAATTAAATTGTGCGAAGACAATCAATAGTTCATAACTTTGCGTTTCGGTTTTTTCTCTGTTTCCTCAGCGAGTTACAATATTTAATATTTATATTTTAACTAGGATATTGTTTTGTTTTCTTGTCAAGTGTAGCTCAATTGATGCCTCAGACTTGTGCATGTGATGCTAATGGAGTCTGTCTTTGATAGTGAAACAGCACAAATGTTCTTTTGGGTTTCCTTTTGTTCATGCATCTAACGATTCCACTGTTATAATTATTTTCGGAAACATAAGTGCATTTTGTTTTCGGTGTAAAAAACAAGGCGTTGATTGATTTATTAATTGATTGATTGATTGATTGATTGATAAGGCATTCACTGAATCTCTGCATATCTGTTTCTTTTAGTTTCTGTGCTTGAAAAATATCCGAGTGTTCATTCTGTCATGCAAGAAAGTGTTCAGCATGAAAGAAGCGGCACTTTTCGATCCTTCAGATTTCTTCGACATGACAGAATTCCACAAAGTGAGAATGACTGCTATTTGTTTCGAATGTTTTAATGACAAAAACTTATTTTTTTTTAGAATGCAACACTTTCATTTCAAGTTAAGTAATAATTTGGCTTGATATAAATTCCTGTCAGATTAATTTGATTGTGATAACGGTGATATTGGTAAACAGTGATAATGACGTCAAGTAAGTAAAAGTGATATTACTTAAGTGATATTATTTTAGTGATATAATATTGGTTTCAATGAAATGATATGTGGCTTGACTTGATATATACCGTATGTGCCTTCACAGTTTTTAACCACTGTACCGATATATGCTGTTATGTGTTGACTCCTCGATTATGGAACTCAGGGTGGATATGTTTTTAACACATTCCCCGTAACGGGAAATATCTTTCAACAGCGACAGAATCTGATTGACCATTCAATGGCCCTCACAGTGACACCGACGGGTCTATTGTTCTCCGCAGAGCATAAGCCATGCCATAATTTAAACTCTGTATAGGCTTCGCGGGGCTCGCCGCTGGTCTAATGGATCACACACAGCCTGTGCTGAATCGACTCAAATGCTAATCAGACACGCATCACTGCTGTCAAAGACCATTGAGACGGCAAAAT
>JAQFXW010002407.1:0-13154 GCA_034693945.1 Dendrobaena attemsi
TGTTTGGAGTTCAAAACTCTTGACTACAGAATCGATGGTAATAATTAGTAACCTTAGCAATATCCCAGAAGCCACGTAGATCATTGTAATGGCCGTGTTCAGTATTGAATCCTAGTCCATCCTGTTTGTCAACCAGTGTTTTGATAAATGCTCTTAAGATACAATACAGTAATTAGGGTACAGTGTACATTGTTATCGTCCTTCTAACCCGCTTGCTGAGTTCAGTAGTAAACAATGCTTATATTTTACGACACTGCGACAACAATACTGAGAGTGAAGTAATTCAGGGTGAAAAAGGATTCAGATAGAATCGAATCTGGAATACATAAGGAGCAGTGGGATACATGCAGTTGCAGCCTTGCGTCCGAAGTGTTTTGGGTTCGATTCAGACCCGAGCCACCGCGTAGGGAACTTAACCAAGTCCTTCACCTTCAGTTGCTCGTGGCGCTTCGGCGTGAAAACTCCGACACTCCTTCGGGATGTAGACAGGATCGCCTCTGAGTAGTGGTGAACTTGAAGGGGCCGTATGGAAATGCGTAAATAAAATAAATAAAACATCATCACCACTCAACCACTTCGCAAGAAACTGCTCAGAGAAGTGAGCGCTTAGCTCGCAAAGCGGTGCACGGACGTAGAAGAGAGAATGCTGTTTACCAGTGAATGGATGAGTTGGAGGGTATATCAATAATGTAGAATACTATTGTTGTTCTTGGTGTAGCGGTTTCAAGTCACCTCTTTTCAGCCTTCCAATCCCCGCTAACAAGATTGTCATAAGTAGTACCACTTCTTGTGCTATAAATTGTAATTCATGATCCCACTCCTTATTTTGCGTTCAGTATTAATCCGTCATCCTAGACTACTTCGTGGTTTGTTATCAATGTCGCGAGGCGTCGTGGCACAAGTGTTAGAGTCGCCACCTCGCATCCGAAAGGTCGCGGGTTCGATTCCCACCCAAGCCGCTGCGCAGGGACCTTGGGCAAGTCATTCACTCACAATTGCTCGTTGCGCTTCGGCGTGTTAATTCCGACACACCTGCGGCTGTAGTCGGGACCACCTCTGAATAGTAGTGGGCTTTAAGAGGCGGTATAGAAATACACATATACATACATACATATGGATTTTGATCGATTTTCTTGTAGGCCCACACATTTGAGGTGCCTATAGCCAATCTTCTCATTTGCCATCTGATCTTCCACAGGCAGCATGCTCACTTTGTATCTGAGTTCGCAATGGATGCTAATAGAGTGGCATAACTTGTAAGATCTTTTTGATATTATTAATCCATCGTGTACCTGATAATCACCGGGATTAAATATAGCCAGCTTAATTTATGGTAGACAATTTTGAACTTTAGAGACCTCAGGATAAAGCTGGTTGGTTGGCTGTTGTTTTAAATGCTTTTCTCATAAGACCCGATTAAGCGATGCTTCGAACAGTGCCAGCCCTGGAACAACGAATAGATGTGGCTTCAGAATAAACTCAGAACTTCCAGTTCCTTTGGCAACCAGGAGATGTTTTTTGCCGAAATGTCTTATTATTGTTAATGTTAATGCAATGTGCCAAGTTTCTTGAGGTGTACTAAATGGTGATCGATTATTTGGTTGCGTCACCTAGCTTTCTCCATGTTCGTGGTGAGAACTTCCATTAGAGGCTTCTTCCATACAGTATACTATATGCGGCTCATATCGATGTTGTTGCAAATCCTGACCTATTCTGCATGGTGCATGTGATCCTTAGGCAGTGGCTGGGTCTACTCCAGTCCGTAGGTCTCTATTTGTGTTTACATTATATATTAGAATGGTGCCAAGGTTTCTCCTCCATTGCAGGGTGACAGAGCCTCATCAGGTAGACTACATCAAGTGCCATAGTTTGCTTTTATGCTTAAGGGTTCATTGCGTTCTTAGGTTTTTGCTAGGAGGTTTCTCTTTCTTACAGTTGTCTGGTAAATATTGTGATGTAATTGGATTCCATACTTATACAAATAGTTCACAAACATGACATCGAGGTCAGACGATCAAATTTTCTTGGCTTGAATATGTTATGATAAAGGCAGGCCATAACAAGAATAACTAATTTCAAATCTTTGATTGTGTACAAGTGTTGAGTGATTTCTTGACTGACTGATTTAGGGTTTCAATTGTCCAATGCGGGGTAAGCCATCTGTAGAAAAAGGTCTGAATAGCGGATTTGATCACCTGGGGCATTGACCACTCATCAGGGTGTTTAATACGAACCTGGGATGCATGTGATGATAAATTGCAAAACATGATGAGAAACTACCTTTTACTATGGAACGGTGGTGTCTGCACTTTGAGGGTGGTGTTGTTCCCACATCTGGTTGAATGTAATGGTGTGTAATTAAATGGTAGTCACTCCATGCTTTCTCATCTGCTGGGTTGGCCATTGCCTATGCACAGGCTGTTCCGACTAGCTGAAGCAGAGGGCTGGCCGGTTGGTTAGCTGAAGGTGCAGTGCATCAATTGACTGGTTGTAAAGGATAGATGCTCCCTGGCATTCAAGTCCAAGTCAGAAGCGAATGCGCAACCGATAATCATAACATGGAACTGTTTTGGAATTGTATACTTGGCTGTCTTCTATTTATGCTAGTGCAAAGCCATAAACAAAGAAGCAGCTGGAAACGTGGCTATCATATTGACCGACATCGTAGCAGAACTTGCATTTTATGAAACGACCCTTTTTGTTTCGGTGCTCGCGGCATTTAAATATTCCGCTGGTTGAAGACATTTTGTGTGATTTATGCCTGTTCTGCGCTCTTTGAACTCGTAAAATCAATTTTCATTAGTGGTCGCCTAGGCTTTTACTTTGCCCACCGAACGTGGCTGATATTCCTCAGTTCATTATTCACATATTGTATCTGAATAATGAATCGTGATGACCTACAATCGTGATTAATATTGCAACAAATGTTTTTACTGTAATAAGATTAGTAAAGTTGCAGTCAATATCAATCCGTCAAAGCCACGTCAAAATGGTAGACACGTTGTTTGATCTTGTGTTGAGTCGTGTATTATGAAATAAGTTGTGCAAATGTTTTGTTGTTAATATTTGGTGTTTGATGGAGTACTCTCTTTTATCTTTCGTGCAGATTTCATCGAGTAAGAGACGGTAAATGTTGGGCAGAACAATGAATCCTAATGAAACTTCATCTTTGTAAGTAGAATCCTTCTTCAAGAACTTGAATTAATTTCTGCCGAGATAACCTTTCACAGATTAAATGCACAGTGTTGGAAGACTAAAGACAATTTTTTTATTTGAGTAGTAATTTTAGATGCTGCTTGCATAGCATTTGACATGCGTTATGTAGCATACATCTTGGTTATCTGGAGCTGACATCCGAACAGAATTCTGATTTCTTGAAGGCAGCAGTAACATAGCATCAATCTAGGCTATAAATCTGCTCTGTGTCTGTAACGATTTGTTTAAAATTCACATTTGAATGGATAATAAACTGATGTCTTGAGGTCCAGGTGGATCGTTTAATAATTCAACAAGCATACAGCTCATGTTCTCGATGTTTATACGTTTTCTGGAACCATTAATTTTTTCCAGGAACAGTCTTACTGTCATGCCAACCAAGAGGGATGTAAGCAAGTAAGTGCACTCCTTAAGTATTATCTGTTAATAGCTGCAGACACAAGTTTGCGCTGGAGTGCTTGCACGCATAAATTACATGGTGGTAGAGCACATTTGGTTTCCTGACTATTGTGTCTGATGTCAGACTACTCAATCCAGATTTATGTCTAATAATGCACTACAGTGAATTTACTTTATTAACAGAGGTTTATATGAGTGGCTGCTGTCTCAGATGTTACTTTGAAGGGTGTTAAGTTTTAAGTATTATTTCTGAAATGGATCTACATTGGCTTGTAGTGTTCAAGTGCTGTAAGTGATCTGAAAACCACTGAAGCGTCTGAGAGTTCTTTTACTTGGGTAGATTGCCAACGATGTGTGGAATTTCTTGAGGTGCACTAAATGGTGATCGATATTGCCTCGTTACATTTCTCTAACTTGCTCTACATGCATCGTGATACACAATACAGTGCATTCCATTATGCATCATTATCACTAGCATGCGTTCCTGTGATTTCGAGTGTACCATGCACTTTCAATAATTTATAGGAGTATATTTGCATGCCTTTGATTCCTTATCGAGCTAGGCAGATAAAGTTATCTGCTTCTTTACAACGACATTCTGTTCAGTTCTTGGATTATTTTGGTCTTTGCCAAACGTAAAGTTCTGTGAGCCACATAATTTAGCATCATTTGAGAATTTTAAATGGTTCTGTGATGCACGATTTTAAAATTCTGAGAAGGTTCAATGACATTAACGTTTTACTATATATTGTACCTTAATGTTTAGTGTCTTGTATTTGTAGCTTTCAGTCGTGTGCTAGTTACGAAACGCATCCGTGGAACTGGCGACAGGATGGTTGCTATCCTTACTACCCAGAGCCACAGGCACCGACTATCAATCCTCGTCTTGACTTGCCTTCGCTACCTGCAGATGGCAGCAGCAGCAGTTGCACCACTGGAGGTACGGAGTGCAACCTGTCGAACGACCCGCCCATCTACAATGACAGCAACAGCGCTTTGCCAAGCAACTACACGGACGAAGGTCCCCAGGAGCGTCCGAACGAAAGGTTCGTCTTTCTGGTAGATGTTCATTTCCAGACGGAATTTCGCAAATACTTGTTTTCCTGTTTTTTAAATTAAAATTAGCTCTACTAAATCGTTTTTATTAGTCTTGCCCCTCTTGACGAATTGGCCGATATTTTGTTGCCCTTTCATGAACAGAGGGTCCTTAGTGGCCCCTATAAAGTTCGTCACCCCTTTATTCATCCTAGACAGTGTTCTGCACACATTGAAGCGGTTTTCTAAGAATTTCATGGGTTGACCTATGCATACATTGAAACAATTTTTTTAAACTTCACGGGGTAATTCATCTCTTGGGGTCTTTGGACTGAGAGCGTTTCTGTAGGGCAAATGCTGTGAGTAGCACTTTATAAAGTCACAAACGCAACACAAATTTATACAATACAGATACATGCATTGAAATAATTTCTGTCTACCTCATACATAGATCTATGTTCTTATTTGCATACGTTGAAACAATTTCTGACAACTTCATAAGGTAACACCGTAACAGGTCTATATAATAACTTGCGTATGTTAAAATAATTGTCTAACTGCTTCATAGGCTAACCTATGCAGTAACAGAATAAGTCAATCATTACATCAGCTTTGATGTACCCAGTATGCGTCTTTACATAATATGGTGCGTTTAAGAAACCTGTAATGGCACTGCTCTCAATCAGGTATACATACATGTATGTGGGCATGTGTGGATGTGTATCTAGTTATATAGGCTGGAAGACATTGCTGTAGATGTAATGCTGATACTGATTGAAATGGCCTTTGCGGCTCTGCCTGCTTTTGATGAGGTCGCGATGTGATAGGGTGATCGAGCTGTGCTTTGATGAATTTGTGCTGCTGTCATAATGTCTCATATTGCTTGGATTTTCAATTTTGGCCGCTGCAGCCATCAATCCTCGGCGTGTAAGATACAGGATTTAATACTTGACAATCCATACTATCAATGCACGAGTGAGATTCTAGTGCAAGCGCTGTGGATAAGCAGTAGCCCGGAATTTGAAAGCCTCATCATGCATCCATTGAACATCTGATTTAGCGGATAATGTTTGTGAGAAATGCATGGCTGGTTGTCAGACACATGTTGGCTAGCCTTTGTATGATTGACACAGTGTCTAGTTGGTGGCATGCTGGATACAATTGACATGGTGTGTACTTTCGTTCAGACGCTCCTGGGGACCTTCGTCCGCGTAGTTGCTTGGCAAAGCGCTGTTGCTGTCATTGTAGATGGGCGGGTCGTACTGTGTAGTTGGTATTACATACCGCATTGTTGCCCTTGTTTGGAGGTCCTTGTTAGGCCTCGCCCCGCTTACCTGTGCAACCTCTGCTGCTCTACATCTGCTGCACCAGGCGGATGCTTTCTCCGTTCTACTGTGGGAGGCGTTCTGGTTATTCCTTTTACCCACACAGCTACTAGACAGAAGCGTGCCTTTTCATATAAGCAAATTACATATGTTGATCTTCGTTTATTAACGCCTCAAACTGTAAGACAGCAGCGTCGTTACAAACACAGTATGAATGAATGATACATGTTATTTGCAGGAGTCGAATTTTACCGTTGACAACCGTGCAAGGCGCTCATTCATTTTATACATCTCATTTTGCAATTATGCTGCCTTGGAAGTGAATATATGCTGAGTTAACCTGAGCGGTCTTGCCTGAACCAAACTTGGGTTTGTGACTCGTAAGCTCTTAATGCCATTGTGTTAGCCATTACTTATGTACTTAATAATAATGATAAATACTCTATGAAGCAGTAAAACGTGGAAACCATTGTTGCGATGACCATGTCTTTCCTGGGTGACTGTTTTAGTCGTTTCGTGGAGAAGAGCGAGGCACAGAGCGAGCCGCAGAGCCACGTGAAGCAGGAGGCCACGTCATCAGACAGTTTCAATTCGAAGAAAAAGAGGGATCGCTTTAACGGAATGACCGAGGAGGACGTTCTCAAAAGAACCGTCCCAGATCTGCTCTGTCCTAATCTGGATATAATTATAGTAAGCTATATTTAGCAATCATAACGATATTTAAGACAAGTCTAGGGAGCTGTCTCCTTGATGTTACGAGGTGCCTATAATGATGCTGATGAGCAATTGTCAGCATCCTGCTGTAGACTAGCTTGTGGTACATTAACTGTAGGGTCATTGTGGGTGTGTGTGTGCATCTGTGCTTATTCGAGTGTGTGTATGTATGCATATCTGTGTTTTGTGTATATCTGAGTCTAGGTGGAAAATTTTTCCATTGCATGGAAAATCTGTCAAGACATTTAAAATATACTTTGACTTGCAGAATAAGAAAACTCCTCCTGCCTCCATTCCAGAATACTAATTTTTGGTCTCCGGACAATTTTTTTATTATAGCCTGAGGGATCATAAATACCTCGGGCACAAAAAAGAAGACTTCTTTTTATACTCTCACAAATGCTCAGCCACTCACATGTAAAAAGGGGTGGTGTGGTAGTCTAGTGATTGGTGGTCGGGTTGTCGTCACAATGCTAACTGAGTAACTGGACAGAACCGCAGTTGAGATTGGGTTGCCCAGAAATGGACATATTACACCAAGACCTGGGTAACCCTGAACATAGTGTTAAAAGAGATGGGGAGCAAAGCAGTTGTGATGTAGTATGGTATTGACAAAAATAGAGAAGAATGAAGATTATGAGAAGGCATAGCTCATATGAATCCTACGTACAATCAAGGGGAAAAATTGCCGAACGAGAGCACAATAGTTTCTTAGGCTAGCATAGAGGAGTACAGGACTTGTTCTTGCAAGTTGCTATACCTTAAAATCCTGATCTGTCCCTAATCTGTCTTGTTTCTTGATATTGTAGATAGGCAGTTGCCCTGGGCTGACGGCCGCCTACCTCGGTCATCATTACGCTGGACCTGGAAACCATTTCTGTAAGTCGTTCACCAGATTCGTTAACGTTTCGTTTTCCATCTCGGCAGTATTTATAGTCTTTGCTCTGGCAGCAATTACTCCGATACAAGTCTATGTGAACGCTGGAATGGTAATGTTTGTTCATCTGTTGGAATAGGATTGTGTGTGTATGCGGTGGGTGGACTATCTTGGCCTATGTTGGAGTAATTTCTACACTTGTAATCCATCCCTATATTTTTTTCTTCAGTCTGGCAGCTTCACATGTTGAAACACTGCACTGAGCGGCCTCAGTTTATGTATTTTATTGTATTGTATTTATGGATATATAAGCGCCTCTCATAGGTGCTATATAAATAAATGTATGTGGCAGCCTTGTGGCTATTAATTTTTTATTTTACACACCTTGTCAGGCCATCTGAAAAGTGCTAAAACTTCTGCTGTGTAAATGATCTAAGTGCTAAGTGATTCTTGTCTGTAACAGTTGAAAATGTTTCTTGAGATGTATATTTGACAGGGAATTATTTTATTTTATTTTAAGAGGAGTATTCTAAAAGTATGGTCCCGTGGTATATACTGTAGGTTACAAGGAATGTGTACACTGTGTAATCATGAAAATATGTATAGTCCCTGACATTCCAGGAAATTTGCCTGACCGAAAATCTGAAGGAAACTGCATATTTCAGGAAGTGGGTTGGATCAAATATTTGCTATGTTGAACTGGCACAATTGTGCTGTACTGTATTAATACGTGTGTCAATTAAAGTTATATTTAATCCAACCCAGTGTTCTCTAATAAAGAGATACCATAAGAGTTTCGGGTATAAATACAGAAAATTCAAGGAATAATATTTATACATATTCCCTGATTATACACATTCCTGTAACATATTTTAAATATAATTATATATATAATATAATATATATGATATGTTACAGCTTTACTATATATTTAATTCAAACACCATTTCTCCGTGTCTCGTGTGTTTAAGCAGACAGTAAATTGCAAATCTTCACATTGTCAATTCTTCTAAATTGTGTTATTATTTCTAAGGATGCTGACTTTTCATTTTTGTTGTTTCTGTCTACTGTTGAGCCCTTTTGATAATGTTTCTTTTCGCCACAGGGAAATGTCTTTATCTGTCCGGCCTGATTCCCGAACCGATGAATGCCAGCGACGACTACAAGCTGAAGCAGTACGGCATCGGCTTCACAAACTTTGTAGCACGATGTTCCAAGGGCAGCGTGGAGTTCTCACGGTACGCCATAACGTAAGACAATTTGCATTTCTATCAACTTTGTTCGCTATCTTTGTACATACCAGTTTCCTAGGTGTGTTTGACTGTGCCCTGTAGCAAATGATTCCACGAGAGTCCAACAGTGCCATTCTTTTGTGACTAGTTTGTGCCTGACTCTTCACCGTAGCTGGTTTGATTCTTATGTCTATCATCTAGACCAGCAAGTTGGTGTGATTCCTTTTCTTTTAACTGATAAATGAAATTGCCCTAGGACTCTACCGGGGCAATTTTTCAACTAGAACCAGGTCCGTTTCTTGCGATATAGGATCTGCCGAGGCCGGTTGCCAGGTCCGGGTGTTAAAAGTTCTAGCCATAAAAGATAGGTTATGCTTCTGGAGCGGAGGAGACTTCCGCCGCAAAGCTCACATTAGTATATAATCTGTCAGCAGAGGTTTTGTAATTGTCTTGTAATGAATCTACTGGTGACACAGACTCTGAACTTCACCCTAACCCACCCCCACAACGCCAAACTGACCTTAATGGGGACTCACAAATATTGATTAAAAGAAAACAACTCTACCGTCTATGAAATTACGCATCAACTTCAGAACTTTTGAAAGGCACGTTACTGAACTGTCCAATATTTAATTAAAAAATGGCAACATCTTCGTTTTCTTTGAAGACAAGCAGCAGCGATAATAGTCGGAAATAAGTTCAGTCTGAGTGGAATGCCTTCTCACTGTCGACACTCGAAGGTCATGTTGATAATGCCAGGCATTTTCCATCCAGTATTTCTTCCCATCTTCTGATGGATTTTCGCATTTGAGTTTGTTCATCAAAGATAAAGTTGAACTTCACGTTTACATACCATCTGCGTAGTCTCGAAGCATTGGTTGTGGTGAAACAAAATTCATTCCAGTAATCATCCATAGACAACTGCGTAGCGTCAGTGGATTTTGGTTCCAAAGACTTTATTTACGGAGGCAGTTGATACAGGCAGATCTTCACATTGTAGTTGCGTTCTACATCTTCAATCAACCAGTTCGTTACAGCGGACTTCATATCTTCTGTTGGAAAGAAATTCAGTTTGTAGGTCGGTTCCAATATGGTTACCAGGGGGCACAATTTCTTATTTTGTATGTCCATAAAGCTAGTGTTTCACGATTTCAACATTTCTGTTTGCATTGTCTGAATGCCAAAGTTATTCCACGTTGTCCTGATCGCTCGAGAAATCTCTGTAGCAGCCGAACACCTTCAGACGCCATTGCCATGCTCGCCCTCTTCGTTTCTTGTTCAAATGGTCTTAAGGTGACAATTATTTTTTCAACAGGATTCCACTGATTCTAGCTTAAATTTGCAACATTTCTGGCATCTTGACAACACAAACGAATGACCTTTCTTGCTCCAGAAGTCTTCCAGCATGTAAAATTGTAAAATGTGCTATTCCAGCGTGTTGTTACGTTCCGAATAAGTCTGTGTTTAGGATAAGTTGTCGCTTCTGTATACAAAGTTATTTGATATACTATTTAGTTTTCAAAGACTTCAGTGACTTTCATTGAGCGACAAGAGTGTCCAACAAGTGATCGTGCTGCTGCAATTGAATCAATTATAGCAGCACGAGTTGAACCTTCAAACCAAAGTTTATTACGTACCTCATCATATGAATGTAGCACCCTAGGTCTTCAAATGAATCTAAACGTGCTAGTCGTGCTTGAGCATGGATCATGCTCGACCCTTTGTCACAGACAAGAACTCCTCGTTGGCTGTCACTAATATTCCATTCTTCTAGGATTGACTTTTGACTTCATTTCTTCTGCAATAAGTTCAACTGTTTGGCTTCCTTCCATCTGCCTAAGTTGCAGCCTTGCAGGATATGAAATTTTCTATTGCACTCGCCGTCAATACATTGACTTAAATAAGCAATCAAATTGTCCATACTTGTCCAAATGTCACTCGTGAAGCTGATAGGTTGAGCACAACCGAGTTCTTTTTCAAGATTTCCACTGACTTTGGAATACATGACAGGGATGACAGTACGAGAGAATGTGTTGGTGACTGGAATTAGTCAACTTGGATTAAGTTGATGCAATAAGTTCTGGAACCCATTGGTTTTGACGAATGCAAATGGCATCTCATTCAAAGACAATATCTTTCCAATCCTCTGTATAATAGATACTTGTTGCAGATCATTTGATTGCTTGGTTTATTTCCTGTTGGCCGCGATTACTGCATCATTAGGGATGTACAGAAAATAAAATGTTGCAGAAGGCATCCATACTCAGGTGGTTCCCATGATTCTGTTCATATGTTGTCAATAAATATTATTTACAGAATTTTAAAATGTTGCCTTGAGGTCCTTCAAAGCCCTCCGAACCTCGTGACCAATTTTGGTCGAAATTGCACTTCCATTTTCAATGCAAACAGCAAGTAGGACTCACAGAAACATTTCAAAACTACCAAACTATGTACTTGTATTGCTCGCACTACAGTGTCTTCACTGAGAAGCATTGAAATAAGTCAAAACGTGTCATAAGTCAAATGTGTCAACATAAGAATTCACCAACAAACATCATAATTGGCCTAATTTCATTCACAACGTGTAAATAATTCAGCTTTTGTGACATATCCAACATTAATCCCCGTGAAGTGTGAGCCGTACAACAGCTTCAAAATGTATTCTTAGTGTTGTGTTTAATGTCTTCTTGTCAAATGTTTGAAACCGCTTCCTATGTTTTCGACACCCTGCAAAAGCCGTTTGATATTTCCCCAAATGAGCTTCACCCAAAAGTTTGTACCATTCTAAATTTGTCTGGTCCTTTTGAAAGCATAGCGATGAGTACTGGTACATGCACATTTGCGCACAACGTACAAGTGTTCCATTATTAATATACATAATCAATATTATGGATCAGTAATATAAATCAGTGCTGAACACTGAACAATCATCTGTGCATTGGATACAATATGCTACGGCGCTGTCAGTTGCGGTGTTCTGTATATGACAAAGAATTAAGAACAATATCCATAAACTGCTATTTCAAAACTATAGAAGGAAATGCTTAATTTTTCTATAGTATTAAGCCTTATAAAAGTTAAGGAGATTGTTCAATTCATAATAAATTGTTATTTGTGAGATAAGTAAGAGCAGTTCATTTTTCAGTTATGGGCAATGAGCTGTAATTGGAGTCGCAAAGATCGGTTAGGGTCAGGGCTGGATATTCCCCGCAGAAATGCAACACAAGAAATACTTGCCTCTCATTACAAAAATTAGCCACCCTGCCCTTGTTAACCTTTCCGCTCTGGGTCTGATCATCTTCCAGGTGTTTGATAACCAGAATTTCTGTGGAACAGAAGTGAGAAGCTGATTGTTCAGTTAGGTAGTAAGTTAATTATTATTTTTATAGAATGTTCAATTGATGAAATTTTCTATGTTTAACATGCCTGAAAAGTGTCCGCACATTATTAGAGTCTCTGGTTGCGTAAATAAACAGAAGTTCAATTGCATCACTGAAACTGTGCAGTGAACTTCAGTGGCTTAATCCAACACGACAAACATGCTCAGCAAAAGTAACGCCATAAAGATTATAGTCTGAAGAAAGTTAGAAGCTAGTCAGCAAAAGAACTATTAATGATTGATGGGGTACTCGTGTACAGCTGTCTTCACCAATTGACCTGCTTTGAATTACGCAATCTGATATCTTCGTTCGACAGCGAACGTCATTTACGTAGAGAACTTTTAGGGCAATTTTGATCCGACTTTTGGGATTTGACAAGGGTTAGGTATGATATGTGAGCTTATAAATATATTTTAGCATATAAGGAAATGAACAACAAAGGCTGTTTGGCAGCAGAATGAGTATGGCTGAAGGTACCTGTTTTATCAAGAAATTTTAGAAGCTTACTTATATTGCAATTTGTTTATTTGTTTTAGTCGTGAAATCAAAGAAGGAGTTGAGAGTTTGACGGAAAAGATCCAGACTTTCAAGCCGAAGATTGCCGTGTTCAATGGAAAAGGTATCTGCGTTGCCACTTTGTCATGGCTTATTACCTAAGAAGACTTTTCATGTCTACTTTTATATATGGATGTTTTGTGTTCATTGGCCAATTGCATCTCATTATAAAGACATCTCGGCTACATCGTGGGATTCAAAGTTAAGTTTTATGACGAATTGTATAATAACTTCTTGCCGTGCACAATCTTGTATATGTGTGTAAGTGTGTCTTCTTGCTTTGCATCCATCTGAAGTGTGGCGACGATGAGGCCTCAATATGGCATTTTATGTTGACGTTTCTTGCAGTGATATTTCAGTTCTGAAAATAATTTCCGTTACAGTTTCTATTCAGTTATGTCTTTATAATTTCTATTACAGT
>JAQFXW010002408.1:0-13152 GCA_034693945.1 Dendrobaena attemsi
CGACACACCCTCGGGCTGTAGTCGGGACCGCCTCTGAATAGTAGTGGACTGTAAGAGGCGGTATAGAAATGCACACACACATACATACATGCATACAATTATCTTATGACTGGGTTGTGACAGAGGATACAAATGACGTACATCATCATGAGAGCGATGAAACCCATCGGTAGGGCTGATCGCTCGATCGTCACGAGAATGACGTGCATCGTCGAGAAAAACCTACAATTTAATTCATATCGATACAATTATAATCATTATTATAGGCCTACCAATTAATTGCCGGTCACGGTGGGTCACCAAACACAGCGAAAACATTACAGTCCCTCCTCTGCCAGACATCAGATCAGAGTCACATATTGGACTTGATTATATATCAAGTCAAGTCAAGTAAGCTTTTATTGTAATCATCAGCACAGGGTCAACATTGCGCATAACAACTTAACATTCCTATGATTGTTCCTGAGAGATTATTTCAGAATTCAGAATTATGGAGGGTGGCTTGTGTTCTCATAATAAAATTATTGGTTATGCCACTTCTTCTAGCTCTTCCAGCTGTTATAGTCTTCGATCTTCACTGTTCCCAACTCATGTCTGCAACAGTAGGATCTTCTCCGAACATTCGGTAATATTTGTATATTTTACCTACAGCATTATTAATTTTGTTGCATTCGCAGTAAGCTGCCTACGAGTGGAGTGCGGCAGAATTAAGGATCGTGCTGAGGCTATTTATTATTATAATTATTATGATGTACAGGCTCTATGTGGTATACTTGAATGGTCTGAGGACGTCGAATAGATGAAGTGCTCGCAGGAAGTGTAGGATTCGCAGCAGTCTGAATATGGTCGTCGGACAGAAGAGATGCAAAGCCATATGGGCGATCGACAGACCCATATCGACCACGTTCAGCAGCACGATCACAAAGTCTGCCAACACCAACATAGGGAAAATTATGGAACAAGTGAATTCCCATACATACATATTATATGTATAATATATAATATTATATGAGCCAAAAAGTAACCCCTAAGTTTTCGACAATCGGCTTATATACTCTGGTCAAAAGTAGGAATTTCTCAATCAAATTCTTACTAATTTTAAAAGTAGAATTATTTAAATGAAATTCTGCACACTGAAGATAATTCATATTTACATATAATCGTCTAATTTCATCAAAATATTTCAAACTCGAACAAAATTTCAGCATTTTCTATCGTTTGTTGCATTACACTTTTTTGATTCATCATAATATAGGAGGTGTTCTCGCTAAAGAAAGCTGTAATTCTGTTGAGTTTGAAATATTTTGATATTTCACTATATCTAAATACGAATTACCGTCTGACAAAATTTAATTAAAAACTTGTACCTTTGGCGGAAAACTAGCAAAAAACTGTTACAATATTTTGAACCATCAAGAAACGGGGTGGGCTCACTAAAAGTTTCATAACTTTTGTTCCAGTTGAAATATTTTGGTTAAATTTGGCAGTAACATGTAGGCCTAAATGTGAGCCACCTCATCTTAAAAAAAATTGATTTTAAAATCCCTATTGTTGACTAAAATATTAGCAAGAAAAGTAGGGAGGTTACTTTATTGGCCCAACCTGTATAATCTTTAACCATCTTCGATCGAAAGGTGTGGTGTGATTAGAGGATAACTGACGCTTTCACTATATCCCTTCACTATAATATTATGGAACCATCGATGATCCACCAACTTGCTCTTTGATGTTGACTGGAGCTCCTGAAGTTTCAAGACCATTCGTTTCTTCACTTCAGAGGTCTCTTGTAGGCCTACACCATGGGAGCGCCTTTGACTGTTGACTGCAGAGTGTAGAGGGACGCTCTATAGATGTCTGGCTACGACCGCAGACGATATTCATTCATTCATTCTGGACATTTATATAGCGCCTCTTCAAGAAACTACTCAGATACGCTCCCAGCCCAGCCACGACCAAAATAGACAAACTTGAGAGATTTACAGAACTGCAGTGGATTGACAAGAAGTAGCGATGCTTACCAATGAGGTTCCAGGTGTCAAAGAAGTATCGGAATCGGAATACGTAGATCTTCAGCAGAACTTCGGACAGAAAGATTGCGAGGATAATGGACTCCAACACCCCCAGGTACCATCCTAACAACAAACACAGCCCACGGCCCCTGTAGAAGAGAGCGGGTTAAGGGCAGCTCCTTAAGGGAAACCCCTTATAAAAGTATAGTCACTAAGAAATGATTGTTGCTTATGCTATGCAGGTAAGCAGTAAATGGACACTTGTGCTTCTTTGTGCAACAAAGTTATCTCCTTCTTATTCAGACTTGTGACACAAATGCGAGTTTTTAAATATGTCGAAAAGGCACTCTTACCCCACTGGTGGGGTAAGAGTAGCCTGGGGCCAGTCTTGCCCCATATGCGTATTTATATTGAAATTCCTATAATGCTTTATGCAGAGATATTGTTCTGGAAGTATAATTGAAGCAGAAAAGATATAAGCTTAGGCCTAGACTTGTCTAATAGTAACTGTTAGGCTAAGCTTGACTAATTTGTATTTTTCTAGTGACTTCGGGCTTACTGAACAATTAGGTCTAAGCCTGTATTTCGAAGCTGTTGACATTACACTATTATTGAGTATTGACAGCCACTACCAAAGACTTAGTTATTCGAAGGGTCTAGAGAAATATACATGAAAGATAATTACGCAGAGACAGCTTTCGGTATTTATCTTTTTTCTTAGCCTCGGCATATCGAGGGCGTGTCTCCCACTTCCCCGCCTCAACCTCCAACGGCCCCGACCGACAGTGCGCTAGCCTCTAGGTGGCGAAAGCAGGGACTTCTATCCCACCCCCAAGCAGCCGGGCTCAAAACTCACGACTTTCCATTTTCCCCCTCAAAAATATTCTTCCGTCCCATCTGACTAGTCTTTCCCCCCCCCCCTATTTCTGAAAATTATACATTATAAAATGTTCCCCTCTGTTTTCCGCTGGGCGCACTTGCGCCCGCTTCGTATAGGGATAGAAGCCCCTGCCGCGAAAGTGGAGATGATTAATAATAGGCCTAATTATATTTCTAAACAGAATTTGTTAGTTAGAATGTATGAGACTCGGTCGAGACCTGCTCGTGCTTCGATATCGAATGATGTCTGAATAATAAGCGAGAGCGTGTTGATCAGAATGACGACCAGAATGAACGTTTCGACCATGTAGGACTTGAGCAGGATGTACATCTCGCGGTGGAAGGAGCTTCTAAAGACGACGACCTCTTGGTCGACGGGCGATGAAGACGATCTGTCGTCCTTCTGAAGCAGTAGCAGCCTCTCTCTATCGCCCGCCGAAGCCCGCCTCTCTCCACCGCCGCCGACGCTCTCTTCGCCCGCCGCCGTCTCCTCCGCATGAAGACCGAGCTGACTGCGTCTGGTGAGGTGAAGGGAGATGCGACGCTCCGTGATCGAGGAACTGCGTTTGCTGGCCGCGGCCTGAGAGACCCACAGAGAGACCCTTCGCTCGGCCTCCTGAGGTGCCTTCTCCGCCTCCGCTCCACCACTCCGCTCGACGGATATCGAACTCGTCATTTATAAAATAATAATAATGTTATTAAGATCCGGCTAAATTAATGACAACAATTCCAGATGAATCCTCTCCACAGCGAATTACGAAAACTCTAGACATAGCAACGACCTATAAATTATTATATCACATAGCGCTGATGTCACTGTGATGACGTAACTAATTTAATTGGAATGACGTCAATAATATTTACTTCTTCGTTAGTCTTAGCATGGTGAGAGATTAGATGGTCAGTAATAGAAGGCTCTGGTCTTAGTCAGTAAATGAGTGGCTGTTATCATAGCTAGGAATAGAACTAAATCTGCGGAAGCAAATGTAAATGCGTTGGGGGGTAATTGGGGCGTAGTTGGATCTTGCGAATTTGTTGTTTTCCATTGGAAAATATCTAGGACCCTACTGTTATTAGCTTAAACCTGAACCTCTACCTTTGTTGTAGGCTACTCAGTCTGCTATAATTGTCTCCAATCTTCGTCCAAACAGTAGGCCTACAAAATAATTAGGCCTACATGGTACATTAGGTGATGCTGTCTATAGCGGGACCCTGGTCCTGTTAGGTCCTTCTGTGTTGCATCAGAGCCTTGTAACTATAGTACTTGATCACATGTTTCATCGTGTTTTCTGGGAGCAATAAACAATGAACAATTGAACATTCTCTATAACTTGCGAGCGCTCAGCTGATATAGATCCAAGGGACCACCGTCTCTCAACCTCCTTGTACGAAGGGCATGCATGTAAATTGTCAACGTATGCATAATTGCATACATTGTATATGTGTGCAGCAGTTCACATGTAGGCTTTGTGTCTATGTATGAGTAGCCTGTTTAAGTATGCATGAAAGTAAAAAGTAAAACGTAGACCCCGAGAAACATCAGTACAACTGTACATGGTACTTTATATGCAATGTAGGCTTAATGTCTGCGTGTACTTGTTGATGTTGCTGCATGCTATACTTTTTGTGTACATTAATGTTTATGCATGATGTGTGTATACTTCTGCATGGTTACTAGTTAAGAATTCACTGAAGCAGTGATTTACAAAAGGCGAACAGGGAGCAGTTGATAAGTGCGTTTTTTTCATTTTTTTTTCAAAATAATCAAGCAGAACAATGACAATCGTTTTGCACTGTGTACTTCTCAAATGTAGAATGCCACATAATGAACAAGACATCGATATTATGTAGAGAAAGGAGAAAGCATAAACTGAACACTCAACGAGATGCCATTCAGTTGATAGCAGAACACTTTACATTCAATGTTAGCACCAAGTACACCCCGAGAAACAAACTAACGTATCTAAGCAGCTCAGATCAGGTGTGAACTGCAACAGATAGAGATCGAAATTAAGACACACATACACACATGCGTACACACACACAACACACACTGATGATATTCATCTGAATTCTTGTCGAACAGAAACAGAGACTTACACAATACACTTGCTTGCTCAGGGGCTTTTATTCCCCTCCCCCAAGCAGCCGGGCTCAAAACTCATGACTTTCTATTTTACCCCCTCGAAAAATATTCTTCCATCCCATCTGACCAGTCTTCAACCCCTGTTTCTGAAAATGTTACATTATAAAATGTTCCCTCCTGTTTTCCATTGGGCACACCTGCGCCCGCTTGGTATAGGGATAGAAGCCCCTGCACTTGCTAGCTTTATCCTTCAAGTTTTAAATGATCTGTTCTATGGAGTGCAGAACAGCTCTGGTCTTCTATAGCATCTGTTAAACATCTGTTTCATCATCTAGCACCAAATCCTTAACAGATATCATCTTATAATCTTATGTATCTTATAATCTTATGTTCATCATTAAATTTTGGAAACTGATCCTTAAGAGAAATTGTTTCATACATTTTAAGTCTCATCATTTGGAAAATAATCCTTAAGAGAAATTGTTTCGTGAATTCGTACATTTTAAGTCTCATCATTTGCAAATGATCCTTAAGAAAAATTCTTTCACACATCTGCCAATCTTGACGCTTGGCAACTGATCCTTAGAGAAATTGTTTCATGCTTCTTAAGTCTCATTATTTGGAAAATGATCCTCAAAGAAACTGCTTCATACATCTTAGAGTCTCAGCATTTGGCAACTGATTCTTATAAGAAATTGTTTCATACATCTGCAAGTCTTGAAGTCTCAGCATTTGGCACCTAGGTCTAATGTTGAGGGTCAATTCTTTTATACATGTTGAAGGATTGTATTATATGACATTCTGATCCTGACGAGATGTTGTTCATACATCTGTAATGGATTCTGAATTTTGTACGTTTCATCATTCAGCAACTGATCCTTGAAAGAAAATGGGAAATTGACTCAAACATTCTGTACATTTATTTTCTGGCACCTGAAACTGAAGAGATATAGGGTTCACACATCCTCTGTAACTTTCCTCTTTTGGGCACAAACTGCCTTTCTTCATTCCCACTTCCATTTACTTCATGCATTGATTCACGTCGTTACCTTTTTGCCTTTTGCTTCTCATTCTTTAACTTCTCCTCTACCTCATCCTGATCTTTCAACTCTCTAGCTCAACTATGAAACTATTGATAATTCACTTGACAAATAGACATCAGAAACGTATTGATGCGAGACATTTACACACATTCTTACTCTTATATTGACGCGAGACATTTACACACATTCTTACTCATTTATAGTAGGCAGACGCAGAAGATAATTTACAATGATTGCACCCAAACAAAACTCTGAAAGGCACAGAATGTAGCCTTGAGATCCTTTAGATAAAAACAGTAGGAGGACGACTTGATACTGTTGTACAGCTTGAAAAGCTTCACCAGTTTAGCTACATCTCAACCAGACTGCATAGACAGATTCTTACCGGTGAAGAAACGGAAAACAAATACATACATGTAATGTATATGAATACAGTCACACATAGCCTAAATACACATGTGCATATGTATATAATTATATGTATACAAAGATACATATATTATACAAACATATGGACATGTGGCTACTGGTATATTAGGCCTACATACATACATATATGCATACATGCAAGAATGCACACATAATACATTCATAGATAAAAACATTCATAGATAAAAACATAAATACGTATATACGAACATGAAAGGCTGTCATTTGATCCCAACAGAAGATGTTAAGCACTAAAACACGAAACTGACCATTTACACCACCGTCGAAAAGAGAAGTCACTGGAGCAAATTCTAAAAGGGTGACTGCCAAGCAAGTGAAAATAGTCAACTCTTAGAACAGCTATCAAATCCTAAGCAGCTCACGTATAAAGAATAACAGCGGGAAGAAAATAGCAACGGTACACCATAAACGCTACAGGTTTGAGGCTGGGTGTGATTTGTTGGAGGAAGATTATAGAACTCTCCTCAGTGGTTCTTGAATATCCCTCAATCAATCAATCAATCACAATTTGTATAGCGCCCCTTCAAGATCCCTACTCAGAGGCGCTCATTGGAATGAATTACCAAATTGATTTGCTTGTCCCATGAACTGCGCCAACACCACCATTTCCAACTCTACCACAAAGTTGCGTCGTGGTTTTACGTTTTTATATTTTAAGGAGTTTACATCTAACCATTTCTTTACCAAATTAATTGCTCAAAAGAATGCATCATCATCAGATGCTACATAAAAGTTATACATCTAAACAGACATACAGCCATTTATGTTGCCAGGGCCGGATTAACCATGATGCTCATTATGCTCAGAGCATGGGGCCCCCGCTGGCAGGGCCCCCCCCAGACAAGTAGAACAACAGAAATGTATGACGTGAAAATCAGCTTGCTTATAAAAGAGGCATTAGTCTCGCTTTAAGTAAGACTTTTGCGTTTAGAAATTACTAATTTTTAATGACATTCATGCATCAATCATGAGGGATAGGAACTAATTAATCACTTTTTGGATCAATTTCTATCTTGTAATGCACAATATCTGCGCTGACTTTTATTAATCACTCCATTTTTAGCTACAAATTGAATTCGCATGGGACTATTTCACGGCATCTCCTCATTCCGTGTTTAGTTCGACACGAGTCCCACCGAAAATTATGAGCATTGGGCCCCTCGAGTACAATGAGCATGGGGCCCCCGAAAGGTCAATCCGGCTCTGTATGTTGCTTGCATTTAACAGCAGCGTCACTTCATGAAAAATCACTCAGCATCATACATTGTATAGACTGATGCTTGGCCACATTTAAAATTAAACACAGATTATAATATTAATAATATGCAAAACGTTTTACCAATAGTGTGAGAAATATACCGATAGACGGCCAGGTCAGTAGTGCTCCTAGTCTTGCGATTCTGTTGACAGCTTCTCATAAATAGAATGTAGAGTAATATCCGAATTTTCACAATACCATACTACCAAGCTACTACGTCAGGAAGACGAGCTCTCATTCACCGGCGTCGCATAAGGAAGTTTAGTTGATGCACGCTTACCATACATAACCTATGCAGTACTACGCGGCTAAAATATTGGTGACTATTGCTATCCATTGGACAATCATGAATTATGAAAATACCTAAATATTAACTACATAGTAGCAAAAATAAGTTAGGGTAGTTGAAACGATGAAAAGAACACAACAAATGCAGCATTACAAAAGAGCTGTAAGTCAGCACAGACACTGAACGAGTTTCCGACATCACTATTGTTCTGTGACTTATTATCCATGCGCATACAAGCGCTGGGTAATAAACATTACATCACCCTGAATAGGTGGCATGGGCTGAAAGTGTGTAGACCGACAGCTCTACAATGCACCGGGGGTTGTAATGAACACCAATATGGCATCGCTATTTTCATACATAGCAAGCACTTTCCACAGAGTGACAGGGATGTTACAGCAATGACCACTTTCACATATACTAATATCAATCAATCGGTTCAGTGTAGTTGCTATGCAGCCAGTTTATCAAGTGTAATATATCAACCAATGGCCGGTTGAATACTCCGACAGAAGCAGAGAGGCCGATAATGTGAAGGTGGACAAGCAGCAACTATCACACACCCATGCCACCTATTGGGTCAACGAACGACGTTCCTATTCCGCCAATTGATTCCGGGCGTGGATGGATTTGGACGCAGATTAATCTTAACTCGGATCGGAGTTCACCACTTTACGATCTGGTCATCTGGATGGTTTTCAAAGTCTAAACTCTTGCTAAAGGTCGTAACCTCTGTTTGTTGAGACGCTTTGAATTCGGGAGTAATGGTCAGGCGAGGGGAAGGTCTGACGGCAGCAACGTGAATATCATGCAGTTGGGAGCCCACGTGTTCTGTACAATAGCCAAAACCGTGTGGATAACCGCGTCCCGCAGGAGAATAATGTCCAATATAGTCGTCGTAAAGAAACTGAAGTCTCAGCGAGTCCGTGTCGGGCGAGTGGCTTTCAAAGGTGACAATCTTGGGCGGATCAATTTTTTTGAACGAATCACCAGGAAGAGGAACCTCTTTCAAGGAATTTGCGACAGCTTGTGGTTGGCAGCCGTATTCGCTGTGAAAGAGAAGCATATTGTCTTTTTGGTGAAGGACTTCAAAGGCGCCAGACGTCATGAAGTCAGTCGAAGGGTTTCTGAAACAATTATTCAGAATCAGAGTATCATCATTATGTTTAGGTGGACTGGAATAGCGTTTCTGGAGAGGAGCATGAGAATTAGTGGATGGCAAGGACGAAACCCTATGCACCCCCATCCGGTCTGGACTTGACTTTGTGCCCTGCTTATAGCTGCCATAATCCAGCGCAGACAGACTGCACGTATCTGAGAACGCCTCCGGAGACGCGAGAGGTACCGCGTCTTGCGGTGGATGCGGGGCGGTCGACAACGCCAAAGCCGGGAAACAGTTGTACTTCAGTGGCAGCGACAACTTTGGGTTGACCATCGGACGGTATGTGTGAACGCAGTGGGTTTCTAAGATCGGGTCCAGCAGCAGAGGCTCGGCGCTTTCCTTTCGATTTGTGCTGTTGCTCGGATGAATCTGATTCTCTGAACTGATGAAGAATAGAGTGGACGATGATGGATGGTCGTCTGCAGCAGCAACTCTTGCGGCATTGCATTCCAGTTCTTCAGACGCTACATCAAACGAGTGGCACGGTGGAGCGTCATGAGACATCGGCGGACTAGTCAGTACCTGAATAGAAATAGAATTTCATTAACTTTAAACTCGACACAGAGTCATTGAATTCCAACACATTTGGCGACTGCCGATCAATCGACTGGGTACATGTAAATCAGAAAACACATTGGCAAGAGAGTAAGAGTACTTAGAAGAACAGGCTTTTAAGTTCTTAACACACTCAACCCGTGGCTTTGTCTCATTTTACATGTTGCCTGGAAGCCATTTTAAAATCAAGTGAACATCTCTTCACAAGAACATCCATCGTTAGTTCAAATCCAGATATCAGTATCACTCAGTCCAGTGGATTTATATTATGTATGTATGTATGAGTGTATTTCTATACTGCCTCTTACAGTCCACAACTATTCAAAGGCAGTCCCGACTACAACCCGAAGGTGTGTCAGAGTTTTACACGCCGAAGCGCTTCAGCAATTGCGAGTGAAGGACTTGCTAATGGTCCTTACGCGGTGGGTGGGATTCGAACCCGCGAACCTTCGGCTGCAAGGCGGCGACCTTCACCACTACACTACCACGTCCCACTTCGACTGTTCCCACACTATGGACAGAGCATAATTATAATCTTTTTGGAAAAGCCTTGGAACCGAACGCACGACCGTCCGTAACGCTAACCACTTCACTATCGACTATAAACTCGGAGAACAACGGGCGAGAGCCATGGCGCCCACTTACCACAGATCTCACACACATGCATATGCATATATATACACATATATACATATAACATATACACCACACACAAACATACACACAGATATATATCATATATATTCCGTGTAGTGGTGAAGGTCGCCGCCTCGCAACCGAATGGTTGTGGGTTCGAATCCCACCCACCGCGTAAGGACCTTTAGCAAGTCCTTCACTCACAATCGCTGAAGCGGTTCGGCGTGTAAAACTCCGACACACCCTCGGGCTGTAGTTGGGACCGCCTCTGAATAGTAGTGGACTGTAAGCAGGCCCGGTTTAACCACTAGGCGAACTAGGCGGTCGCCTAGGGCGGCAAATTTGATGGGGCGGCAAATTTCACCTAGTTAATAATCAAACAGATAGTGTTCCTAAAACTGCTATAGCTCTTCGAATTCTCTTGAGTCTTGACACATACAGTTTCTGTGGTTTAGTGGTGAGCGAAGTTTCTCTAAACTCGAACGGATAAAACAAAAACATAATTTAGGATAACGTTTCTGGTCGTCTACTATTCGTAAACCAATACTGAGGTTTTACCGTTAACACGATATCAATAATTAAATAATAATTATTACTTCTGGACGTTACGGTAGGCCTACTTAACGTCGGCGCGGGTGCAGGCAGTGGCGTGGCGTAGCTATAGGGTCTTCTGCGCCCGAGGAAAACCCAAAATATGCGCCATTTTATGGCCAAAAACTTCTATTTTCGGATATGAGAGCCTTTCCCCGCCAAAATCGCTTATATTATTTTTCGGAAATTTGTGCCTTTTTCCGCAAAAATCGAGGTTTTTTTCGGAAATTTTTGCCCATTTAAGCAAAAAATTGCTTAGATTTTTGAGAATTTTCGCCCCCTTAGCCCTTCGCCAGGATACATTATGCACCCTCGACACCCCCTCCCCCGTTACACCACTGGGCGCAGGGCCGCCGGAAGCACAGGACCGCCGGGGGGCGCAATACGACAGTTTCGCCTAGGGCGCCAAATACTCTGGCACCGGCCCTGACTGTAAGAGACGGTATAGAAATACACAAATACATACATACATACATATGTTTTATAATATATATATTCCGAAGCGTCTTTGTCAGTTACTTAAAAGGCGCTCTGCAAATCCTTATATATACAATGTATGGGTATATGTATTATATATAATATATGTATGCATATATGTATATATAATATGTATGTATGTATGTATGTATGTATGTATGCTGGGTCCCAGGTTCGTTGCCCCGGGTCGCAATCTCTCCTGATATATTCGCTCGATTAGACGGGTACCAGACGGGCCTCTCGCCAACAGCGGCAGCAGGACCAGCCGTCCCTTAAATCACCAGACGAGTCCTATTTGGACACAGGACGTAGAGGGGGCATCCGCCACACAGGCTGCTCCATAGTGAATGCCTCCCACGGGCTCTCACGATGCCCCCCCGATTCGGGTCAGGTATAGGGCGCCTCCTCCTCCTCCCTGAGCCCAACCGAGTTACCACCCACAGATTAAGATAATATTTCAATGGCCCGTCGTTAATTGATTCCGATGACGATTTATATAGCGCCCGGTGAATCTCCGAGGAAACTCCAAAAGCGAGTGATAAGAGGATCTTCGATCGCATCTGAGGCTCTGACGGAAAACATGAGGAGAAAGGAAGATAAAATTAAATGGAGAAGTGAAAAGATACGAATAGATGTATGTATGTATGTATGTGTGTATTTCTATACCGCCTCTCACAGTCCACTACTATTCAGAGGCGGTCCCGACTGCAGCCCTAAGGTGTGTCGGAGTTTACACGCCGAAGCGCCACGAGCAATATTGTGAGTGAAGAACTTGCTAAAGGTCCTTACGCGGTGGGTGGGATTCGAACCCGCGACCCTTCGGTTGCAAGGCGGCGACCTTCACCACTACATTGCCACTTCCCATAAATAATTATATATATATATATATATATATATGGAACACATACTGAAGGTACAGAATAACTCACTAAGAATTTCCCTAATTGGCAAGGATATAGAAACTGAACAAAATTAGGATAAATTAAAAATGAAGCAAAAAACTACAAAAAATGACAAGTAAAGAATCATTTCTGACTCGCAATAAAATATCCACCGGGAAGAATTTCTTATAACCGGTTAAAAGATAATCATCGATAAGTTTACCCATATTATTACATCCAGACTAATACACAACCGTCATTAAGTAAGTAATATTATCTCTTTTAATTTTAATCATTTGTCAATCTATTTATTTACGTCTGTGTTGTTTGCATAATTCCTTATTTACGCAGTGTACACAGTTTCGTAGCCAGAAACTTATTTGGGGGTGGGGGAGTTTAGAAATTTTTGCTCTGTCTGCAAGTCACCGAAAAAGCTGGTGACCATTTTTTTAGTCATTCACCACAATTTCTCAGATTTCTGGTCTATTTCTCAGATTTTTCTGCCAAATTGACTTTTCAATCCCTAAAAATAGTGTACTAAACATTTGGGGGGTTTACCTAAAAAATACATGGCAAAAATCATTTAGGGGGTTTGAACCCGTAAACCCCCTCCCCTAAATACGCCCCTGAGAGTACACAGTCATAACCTCAAAGAAGACAAAGATCATGACAACAGCAGCTGAGGAGGAGAGTTTCGAGATAGATGGAGAGGAAATACAGACGGTAAGAAGCTTTACGTTCTTGGGATCAGTACGAGAGAGAGAGAGAGGGAAAGTGCGATATGGAAATAAATCGAAGGGTGGCGATAGGAAAAGCTGCAATGAATGATTTGGAAA
>JAQFXW010002409.1:0-13151 GCA_034693945.1 Dendrobaena attemsi
TCATAATATGGTTACTTATGATGTCTGTAAAATTTCAGACAAATTCTAAAAGTTTTGAGGGAGTTATGACACTATGTCTAGGGGTCTACTTTTTATCCGGACACAGTGTAGAAAGAAACGAATGATCTTTGCACTAATAGAAATTAACTTACACAATATTGCTGACAAAGAAACACCATTACAGCATAATCATGATCGACACCTTTATAACGGCTATAATGAAACGTTCGTGTGTGGTATCCGCGTATTTGTTCTTCGAAAGGTACGCAAGTATTTTCACGTATTATATTAAAACGCTTGCACCGCAACTACAGTTAAGTCTTCTTCCAATCAAATGAATCTAGGGATAGCAGTTAACATTGCTATAATTATTTTTATCATTCGGTCCTTTTGCACGTGCCAAGCTTAAAATGAAAAAGTAGTATAACTCACGTGTGCTTCACCTGTTATTATGGTAGGCCCTACACTGTGATTATTGACTCAGACTGTATACATGCAGGAGACCAAGGCTCGAGGGTACGTAGGCCTACCACGATACGTGTTCCATTATTTGAACGGTATGTACGTATTTTTACGTACCATTTTTTGTGTACGTAAACAATAAGTTACAGGAATGTTTAAATTAAATTACGCAAGCAGCCCAAATCATAACCCAATATGCACTTATACAGCGTAGTAAATAGCTGCAATGCAGGAGACAAATTACCGCCTCACTATACACGTATGTATAGTGAGGCGGTAGTGTAGTGGTGAAGGTCGCCGCCTTGCAACCTAAGGGTTGCGGGGTTCGAATCCCACCCGCCGTTCAAGGACATGGAGCAAGTCCTTCACTCACAATTGCTCGTGGCGCTTCGGCGTGTAAACTTCGACACACCTCCGGGCTGTAGTCGGGATCGCTTCTGAGTAGTAGGAGACTTGAATGGGCGGTATAGAAATGTGTGAATAAATAAAATAAATAAATAGTTCATATAACGGCGCCATATAGATTAAGGAGGTCAGATTATACACTAGCATGCAATTTCTATTATAGTTGTAATTAGCCTACCACAACTTCAATAATTATTATAACATCGTCAGTGGCAAGCTGCTTTAATGATGCTGTATACACACAAGTCCTCCAGGTAAATGCAACTTTCATTCGCCAGATGGCGTGGTAAATTAGGCACTCTGACGTTGTTTACCGACCCACTGTCGGGTGTTGTAGTTTGGAGCGCCTCTAATTAGCAGTGCACTTAAAGAAGCGTTACAGAAATTTAATAAAAAATAAACAAATGTGATAAACAACACTAAATTCACTCTCGGCTCGAATTAATGTTAGTGCATGGGTAAAAGTGACCAAAGAAGCGCATTGTTAATTATTGTGTTTTTTTTATAAACAACGAGACACTGGCTTCGTGTATGTGAAGCCTGTTACAGGCAAACATGGTTCGATTTACAAAAGATCAGGGCACAATAATAAACATAATAATTCTTAAAATAATAAATAATTAACATTTTACTTAAAATTAAAATAATTTTACTTAATATTTATTTGAACGCTGCAGGTGTAAACAAATATTTTGAACATGATTATTAAGTGTTCATTTTTGCTGCAAAGTTACTGAGTGTTTTTGACTATTCAAACTTGCATTGTCATTCACTAGCCGACCTGATTGTCGTATTACTCACATAGCCTACTTCTCACTTACTTACTCACTTTCTTACTTTCTAACGTATTTTGTTTCTTACTTACTCACTCACTCAATAATTTTACCTATTCATATAATCATCTCTTTCTTTTGTGGTGGTGCAGTGGAATAGTCGCCGTCTTGCTTCCAACGGGTCGCGGTTCGATTCAGACTGAAGTCACACGCAGGGCTCTTTGGCAAGTCCTTACCTCAAAATTGCTCGATGCATTTGGACGTGTAAAATGCGACACACCTTCGGGCTGTAGTTGGGACCGCCTCTGTAGTGGACTAGAAAAAACGGTATTGAAATATTTGAATAAACAAATGAAATTGGCCAGGTGAGAATGATAATTGCTTCAACTTCTATCAAAACCTTTAAAACCTTACTTACTTACTTACTTGCGTACTCACGCACACACTTCCTTACTTACTTATTTAATCAATTATTTACACCGTGAGCCTTTGAACTCAATCAGAACATTCCTGAGATGCTGGACCACAGAACAGAGGCTGACTTATCTATCCTCTTTGAACTCGATGCTGAGTACTTGGATTTAGCGGAATTGATAAGAGTACAGGTTTCAATCAAGACCTGTCTGAGAAAGTCATTGTGTATCATAGGGACCTGGAGGAAATTGGCCACGCACAGTTGCTCAGCTCAATCAATGCTTGGTAATATCATGGTCCTGCGAGCACACCTGATGCTCATGTTTATTTATTTATTTGTTTATTTTTGAACACATTTCTATACCGCCCCTTCAAGTCTCCTACTACTCAGAAGCGGTCCCGACTACTGCCCGGAGTTTACACGGCGAAGCGCCACGAGCAATTGTGAGTGAAGGACTTGCTCAAGGTCCTTACGCGGTGGGTGGGATTAGAACCCGTAACCCTTCGGTTGCAAGGCGGCGACCTTCACCACTACACTACCGCGCCCCACATGCTCAGAGCATGGGGCCCCGCTTACAGGAGCATCCCGACAAGTAGAGCAATGAAAACTGTTACATAAAATAACAGTTATTATACTGGTTTTTTTCAATTTATTGTCGTCGATTTTCAACATAGTTCATCATCATAATTACACATGGTAAGTTCAAACAACAAGTGGAAAGCTCAGGAAAATTCTCGGACCAACTGACTAGAGCTACCTATACAGGATACTGTAAAAGACGCATTATAATTTGTGAGCAATGATGTCGTTAGTGTAAAGTGGAAATTGTAGCCTAAATAAATAGCAATCAATTGAAAACTCCCCTGCCCACTAAAAGGCGACGATTTTAAAAAAGAAAATAAGAAAACAATTTTCGGAAGAAAATAAGAATAATCACTTTAAAAAGTCATCAGAATTATTGCGGAAGGAAAATATCAAAACTAAAAGATTTCTTCCTGGCTATTCCTGATTCCCCCTCAGAGGAGGTAGGGCTAGATTAAACACTGGGGAGTAAAAGGCCCCTGAGCACAATTAGCATGGGGCTCACGAGAGGTTAATCCATGGCATTGTGACATGCAATTGTGAAGTTTCTTCTATTAAAAGTGACATGCCTTTATTAGATCGCTGTATCCGTGCTTCTGAGATGTCCCCTAAGGCGAATAGGTCCGATCCCTGCAATTCATCATTACATGCTGTTGTTCGTGAAATGCTGTTTAAGTGATCCGTTCTGGTTTCCCTTTAGAGCCCTGCGTGAATTCTTTCTGTTCAATTGATAGTAGAATTCGGTGTGTCACAGTTGCTGCTGTGCTTTTTGGATTTCAATCAAGTGATTTTGTAGTCTGTTAGTCTGTCTGTGCCCTCCTGTTTGTCTACGTGTCTGTCTGTATGATTGAATGTCTGATTGTTTTGTTATGTTCGTCCGTCTGTATGTTTGACCATCAATCTGTCTGTCCGTCTGTTTGTCGAGGTTAGTTGATTTGTGCAAACATCCAGGTAATATATGGAATCGAGTGAATGGATTACCTAATTGTCCGCAGTTTCCATACATATGCACCTGCGCAGCCGTTTGGTGCATCTTTTATAGGTCGCCAGCCATAGCAGCAATTCACAGGACCGACTTCCATTATGACAGTCACGTGTGTCTATAGAAATCTCCGTATAATCATTTCTATAGATTTTCAATATTGACTCATACAATATATATATATATATATATATGTATCTATATATATATATGTATAGATTCTGTATGTGTATATTTATATACAGTTGTGTGCCTGCAAGTGCCATATATATTGAACTAAGCTTCCGTTATTCTCTGCAGCGATAGATTTGTGATTTATAGGGCGCCATAAAATTAGAAAAGACTTACGAGTGAGACAGGTAGAGAGAGAGAGAGAGCGAGAGACAGACAGACAGACGTGTCATTCTTGCTGCAGTGCTCTTCTTTGTATTCTAATTTATTGCCAATAAAAGTGAGCATTTTATGTCGATATTCTACTATTATGGACAACTACAGGTGTGACAACAATGAACTCTTGTGCGTCAAACAGAGAAGCAGAAAATTCACGTGAAGAGAATTTACTGGGAGCATGTTGCAGTTGATTAATCTATATTTTTAATCATCGATTCTTGATATTGTGCAACATGCCTATAAAATGTTTATTCACGATGTAAAGACATATTTCCAAATATACAACAAAAATCCTAAAAGTCATAAGTCTAGGCCCCTAATAATTTATAAAGGCCAGAATTATGTTGACAGAGATGCATAGCATGATATAGATCATTCGTACCGGTATGCGTGTTATTTACTATAATACTAGTACTCCTACCCGGCTTACGCTCGGGTCAGTCTTGATAAGCTTAGTTTGACGGCCTTGGCTAGGCCTAAAATATTATCATCGAATGTTTACCCGGGCTGATATGCCTATCTTACTGGCAAAACATTTAGCGATTTAATTAATATGCGTATCAATGGCAATACAAACGATACAAACCCTATCATTAACCGACTCTCAAGATGCGTTATAACGTGGTTTGAAACGACCCTATAACGATACAAAGGCGTCCCCGATATAACAATTATGCCGTTTAATAGGGTCTGCCTGGGGTTGACCATGGTTAAGTATTGCCATTGATCTGAAATTCATACAAACCGACTTCGTTGGCGAAGGTTTCGGTTAGTACTTAGTCGTAAATATTAAATTGCTGTAGAATCGACGCATCAAGCTGAAATTAGTAGTGCAGATTGGAAATGCACAGGAGTACATTTCGTAACAATTTTACATCTCAATCGGCCTTAATATGGAGTTTACGGCGTTCACTTTTTTGTTGCTACATCCACCCACCGGACACGGGACACCGGACAAACATCCACCGTTTTAGGCTAACTGTGTTTTATAGTTGAGATCTAAAATACATAAACATATAATAATGTATGAATATGTATATTTATATAACTATATATGTACATATATTTTAAAAGTACATACAATGCACAAAGCTGACCGTCTGCATGCATGGTTCCAAACCATTATATTAAGTCGTCATTTCCAAATAAAGTTTATGCATACATGCACGCACGCAATTATATATTATATATATATAATTAGGTGAATTATATTAGACCTAATTATAGTATATAATATATACGAATAAAATAGTCTAGTTTTAATAAATAGTAACGTTTATTTTAGGCATATATATATATGTATTATTTATATTGAAGACATTCAAAGACAATTGTGTTGTTTGAAATGCAATTTGGTATAAACCTCGCCAGTTGTGGACTGAGTACTTAACCCTGTTATTCTTTCCAAATGACTTCTCTGTAAAGTTCATTTGAATTGATTGCTTTTGAATTCTTCATTTCTTGTACATTGACAGTGAAGATTTGCAAAGCTATTTAATTTTATTTATTGAATTCTATACTGCCTCTTCAAGGTCACTTATACTTGGAGGAGGTCCTGCCTACAGCTCGGAGGTGCGTCATTAGTTGTATATGTCGGTGTTGCATCACATTTGTGCTTGAGAAGTTGTAAGGTCGTTTTCAGCTGCAGTTTAATATATATATATATATATATATATATATATATATATGTTATTCATATGCGTTTGAGGTCTTAGTGTTTATAAAGGTATTTGGCAAACAGTTAGCTATAGAGTGAGAGGAATAGTAATTGCCATAATCCGGCAAAATTACTTCACGAAATGAAGAAATTAAAATGAATCAAGGAGTGATGTGGGTCCCTGCAACTATAATTATGCATGTGTGTGTAAGGCCGATGCTTGGCGTTATATTATATCTTCTGTTGGTTTGGGCAACAGTGCTGATCATCGGGGCATATGATAAGTTTTACACTGGAACATGCTACTGAACATCGATGTCGGTTGGGTGCAATTAGGTTTCAAGTAGACTATTCAATAGGTGTTCTGCTTGGGCTTGAGCCGAAGAGCGGCCCTAACTATCCTGTTGAGAATTATCCATGGCGATATACGTATGTACCACATGGACACGCATGCATACATGGGAACATGCATGATTGCATCTATGCAGACATATATACATGCACCATTAAGCTTATACATGCGTACATAAATGCATTCAAGTATATATATATAATAATAATATATAATTTTATTTTATTTTACCGATAATCAGTTCGGCGAATTTGTCAAGTCACCCACGAAACTCAAAAGGTTATTACAATACATCAATACATACGCTGATAAAGCATTCAAACATATATAGGCATATTAAATTATTTATGTAGGTCGTGGTAGCGAAGTGAATAGTCGATATTCCTTGCGTCCAGAGGGTCGCGGGTTTGATTCAGACCCAAACCACGCCTAGTGACCTTGAGCAAGTTCTTCACTTGGCTTGTGAATTCCGACATACCTCCGGCTGTAGTTGAGACCACCGCTGAATAATAGTGAACTTGAAGGATGGGTATGATAATATGTGAATACACAAGCTAAATAAAAACTAAATAATTATAAGGGCCTAATACATAATTTGTATATATACATATATATTCACATAATGTGGGAGCACTAAAGCATAGGCCCCTATATACAATGGATTATACATTTCCATCATATAAAATATATTGCATTAATTTGCAGAAACGCAATTCAATTTATGTATTGCCTCATCCTTAGAAACTCATCGAGGCGCTATCGATAGGTAACAGGGTTCACATAGGTTAGTGCAATCATGCAAGGAAATGCGCTGCAAAAAGTATACAGCCATGCATTGTTTAGGCCTTCACATCAGCATTGTCTACAATTTCATGTATTGTTCAGCGTAGCAGTTTCCAACAGCACGTTTACTCGTATCAATATATGATGTTCTGTGCATATGCATCCACTTCTTTCTCTACATACAAGCCTGTTTGTGGTGCAAAAGAGATATGAAAACTATTCTGCATCGTTGCCAGCGTAAGGGATGTTATAAATACTTGTTTAAATCCGTCTGTGTTCGTTCTTGGTTTGCATTGTTATTAGTATAATGCAGATTTGTGGTATAGCTTACATTTTGACGGCAAGAGTAAATGAAGAAGGATCGCATTGCATTTTATCCGATCTTATAACACCGTGACGATGGTAATTGTACGCGGTCACATTATATAAACAATGACCTCATAATATATACAAAGTGTGGTAGAAATATTGGTGACGAGGAAAGAACCAAAATCGCATACTCTTCAGAAATATATAATTATATATTTTTATCTGCGCATATTATTATGGACATTCAAGTGTATATATATATATATATATATATATATATATTATGACACACTCATATACATGTATATAATTTGAGTGCATTTATTAAAAGAATAAACTTATTAAAATAATAAGTATTACAGTCAATAGGCCTAAGCTTGCTTACGTCTGTCTATAGTCAACATGCGATCATATGTAAATGCATAATATAGGCTTAGATCTGACTATCCTTCGCTTCGATTTTGAATCAGTGATGACAAGAAATGGTGCAGTTTCTAAGAAAATAGAGAATTCGATGTTTTAATCAAAGTCTGGGACGTGACTTCAGCTGGGAAATTCAGTAGAAAATGCTACAACTGTCGTCTCAAAAGATCGCGGCTAGAATATAATGGCCTTGGCCTACTTGGCCCACTCTGTGCATCAATGACATTTCTGCTTTGTTCAGCATAAACTATGTATAGTAATTGTCAATGACACGAATGCACGTTTCTCCCCGAATTGAGTTATAATATAACTCAATACTATAATATACCTTAATGCTATTAATATTATTTAACATATTATTGAACATAATAATTAATATTATATTATAAACTTACAAGCGGAGTTGTGTAATATTAATTATTATGTTCAATAATTCAAATTTCAGGAACTACATTTTTAACTGAAGATCTTACGGTGACCTAAACATGTTGCAGAGAACTTAGTTTGGACTAATTGCATGCTGAAATTGACATGTTACAAAATCAGTGATTAATCATTCCAGTTTCCTCTTCAATCAATTCAATTCAAATATTCCTACTCAGAGGCATCCATACATACGAGTATGTATACACGCGTATATATATGTCCTCACACGCATAATAAACACACGCATACTTGCAGCCAAACAAACATATGCAACTGCAGTATACACAAATACATGCATGCATACGACCAATCTGGCGTCGATGCACACACATACATATATGCGAGCTTTTAATATTGGCCTATGCATCCAAGCATGCATGAATATAAATAAAATATTTGAATTGAATTGATTGCTTGCAATGCATGTAGACCTAATATATACACAATTGACATAATCATCTTCCTTGACATTTGAGAAATGGAGTCTCTCTGTCTCTGTCTCTGTCTGTCTCTGTCTCTGCCTCTATCTCTATCTTTGTCGCTGTCTCTGTCCCTGTCTTTGTCTCTGCCTCTATCTCTATCTTTGTTTCTGTCTCTGTCCCTGTCTCTGTCTGTCCGTCTGTCTGTCTGGGTGTCTGTCTGTCTCTCTATTTCTGTCTGTCTGTCTCTGACTGTCTCTGTCTCTATCTCTGTATGTATATAGATATATAATATATATAGGCATAAACATGTGAGTGACCCTTTTTCAAATAGTTCACTCACATGTTCATCACAACAACGGCGCGACTATTATAGTAAAAGTCGCTTGACAATAACATTGCTGACATGACTGCTCTCTCTCTGTCTGTACCGTTGATCTGAATAGATTTAGGCAATTATAACCTAGCCCAAGGATCCCAAAGCCCCTAACCCAAAGCACATATACAGGGTTAACCAAAAAAGAACCCCCTAAGTTACTTATTAATATTATTGTAAAAATTGTAGCAATGTTTAAATCGAATTTTACAGACTGAAAGGCAGTTCGTATTTACGTACAACTGCCGCATTTTTATCAAAATGCTTCACGCTGATAAAAGTTATTCAACTTTTATTTAGTCAGCCCCCCCCTTTGTTGCTGGGTCCATGGGCTCCCGCACATTGAGGCAAGAGGAAGCGATACGCCCTCCTTCTAGAAAATTTAATTGACTTGTATTTTTAACTGCTAATTTTATGAATTTATAAAACTGGCACGTTAACATTTTAACACTTGTCTAACCATATCGACGGCTGTGATACCCGTCTCGATCGTTTACTATAGCCAAGTTCTGCTACTTCTGTATACGGCGGCACTTTGAAGCCGAAACGAAGACTTGGTTTGACTATTGGTCTTCATCTCCAATACAAGACACTAACAGTCACTTTCTTGGTATACTTCTCACATACTGAAATTTACACTTGCCATTCATGAAGCAATTCTCGTCCTCCTAACATTAGCTGAGACTACGTGTGTAAAATTGAAAGGTCATTTGGTACAATGTGAAAACATGGCTAAAAGCGACCAAGGCAGATGACCGTTTGTCCGGGTTAGGCATGCTCACATTGTTCAGTGTACACAGAGATAAAGTCAACGCCAACAAAGCAGAGTTTTTAAATAAAGCGATAGACGAATTCGGTAGAGACTGTATAGACTGCTTTGATTTCTATTCAAATAGTCTAACTTTTCAACTGTTTAGGCTGTTCTGAACACTTCTTTATGACGAATACAAAACTTAAACTTATTAACTTATTAAAGATCCGTAGCCATTGGAAAACTTTCATTAAAGTAAGTTATAAGTGATTACTTTGATGTTCTTTCACATAATGAAATTATGCATTTAACCCTCAGATGCCCAATCTATATTTAGTCACACGAATGCCCAAGGGGAGGGGTCCGAGCGGACCCCAGTGTCTATTAACATATCTTGATGTGTGATTGAGATATTTAATCGGGATTTAGCTCATTATGATCCAAATTCGATTTGCAATCGACTGATATATGATATGTTGTATATCTTAGCGAGATAAAAGTTACACCAATGAGTACAAGCTGCCACATAACTTGCGTTCGCCAATTCGTGTCTGCGAATGTATTGCCGGTAACCGCATTTTCGGGGGGTAGACTTAGTAAATCCCAGTATTGTGAGGTATACAGGGTGGAAGAGATCTCACGCACAATTATATCAAAAGAAGCCAAATTAATTGTCTTAAAACCATTCTCACAGATCCGTAGCCATTTGAAAGTTATCCGCAAATAAACGGGTCTGGGGTCCGGTCGGCCCCCCCCTCTTGCGTTTCGCTTCTCTTGTAAAATTGTCTGTTTTACAGACTGAAAGGCAATTCATATTTATGTACTACTGTAAATATCAACACATTATTTCAAACAGAACAAAATTTTTAAACTTTTAATGATATCACCCACTTTTTTGATAGTTCAAAAATGTTAAACCGTTTTTGCTAATATTTCCGCCGAAAGTAAAAATATTTTAATGAAATTCTACAGCCTAATGGTAACTCATATTTACATAAAAAGGACCAAATTTTATTGAAATATTCCAAAAAACAACAAACGTTATAGCACTTTTAGGAGGAAAATTTTTCTTCTTACACTTTTTTTGAGTTGTCAGAAAACAGCAGGTGGACTTCACTAAAAGTGCTGTAACTTTTGTTGCGTTTGAAATAGTTTGATAAAATTTGGTCGTTGCATGTAAATAGGATTTACCTTTAAGCTCGTAGAATTTCATTAAAAGATTTTCACTTTTGGCGGAAGTAATTTGCAATAAACTGTTAAACGTTATTCGAACCATCAAAAACAGTGGATGGCGTCACTAAAAGTTGAATAATATTTGTTGTGCGTGAAATATTTTGGCGAAATTTGGCAGCTATACGGAAATATGAATAGCGCATCAGCCTATATATAAAACATTATTACAACATTTCCACTTTTGACAAAAATATTGGCAAAAAACGTTTAGGATCATTATTTTTGGCCCACCCTGTATATTAATTAACCATTGGAGAGCAGACAGACATACGCAGACAAAGACACAGACAGATAGACATACGGACACAGACAGATATACAATTACAGGTAAACGGAGAAACATGACAACGTGGTCGGATATACAGATATATGCTTAAAAATACAGACATGTCAAGACAATCCCTCAGACGTATACGCAGACGCATAGATACCGACAAACACAGACATTTATTTAATTTATTTATTCACACATTTATATACCGCCCCTTCAAGTCTCCTACTACTCAGAGGCGGTCCCGACTACAGCCCGGAATTGTATCGGAGTTTACACGCCGTAGCGCCACGAGTAATTGTGAGTGAAGGACTTGCTCACGGTCCTTACGCGGCAGCGACAAAAATGCTCTTGATGTATGTGATGGGCGGATCAAGGTCATGAACTTAGAGGGTGAAGTCAGAACGAATCAGGGACAAACGATAAGCCAATTAAGTTATCAGTCCTACAGAATGTCACCCCAAATTATACTCAGATTCGACCCATACTCCTTCCACTGCTCCCAGGTACCCTAGCCTACTTTTTCCTTTCCTGACCCAGTTATCGTCAGTGTGACCCGGAAGCCGTTAGTTAACGGTGCGGCGGATAATAGGATTTTTCCAATATTAGGCTATTTGGGTCGTGGAACAAACATTTTATTGTACAGGGTGAGCCATAATAATTACCCGTTACGAATTCGTAAATAAAATAATTTTACAAATCAAAGGCGATTCATATTTACATGTAGCTGCCGAATTTGAAAAAAACCCAGTTTGAACCCGAAACAATGTCATTGTCGGTTGACACCGAACAACTGCCAGACCTTCCGTCCAATGGACCGCTATATAGTTAGATGGCCATCCGTCCACCCCTACGCCGGTTGCCTTCTTAGCTAGGCCTATAGCGACTTAACCTAAGCAAATAAACCCTCCATTTACCCCAGTGTAACGGTATCACGGTAATAGGTAACAAACACAATGACCTCGGGGCTGGCCGGGCGCGGCCGGGTTTAGCGCTTCCCTATTCTATGATATAAACCTAGTCTCGCAGTCAGAGACAGACAGCGAGAGGCCCCTCTTGTGTAAACAAAATGGTGATTGACAGCGCGATCTTTGCTATCCATGGCCTTCTATAGGTTCCCATCAATCCCATGGCTAATCACGCCAACATATAGAACCGGATAGTTTGGCCTTTAAACAGAAAACGTTATTCAAGTTTTAGTGACGTCACCTACTGGTTTTTAATGGTTCAAAAACGTTTCTAAGTTTTTTTACTGTTATTTCAGCCAAAATACAATGTCCTAAATGCAATTCTGCATGGTTAAAAGTTATTCATATCTACATAATTATAGCTGCCAAATTATATCAAATTATATTAATGCTACAATAACTATATGCAATTCATTAAAAAAAATGCAACACAGTTGTGTATTAGCACAAAATAGCACAAAAACACAAAAAACACAAAGGTCATAGTTAAGAAAGATCGTAGCTGTGTAGTGGCCAAGTGAGCCCTTGGAACTATGAGGTCACCCCTCGTAGCAGAACGGAGCACCCGACGCGCAGTAGTGTCGGACACGGGTCGACAAAGAGTGGGTATAATAGAGTGGGGCAGAAGCAAGAATGCAGCGAGAGGGGTGTACTGCATAAGGCAGAAAATTAAAAGGCAGAAAATCAAAAGGCAGAAATTAAAACGCAGAAAATGAAAAGGCAGAGCACGGATAATGCAGAAAATCAAAAGACAGAAAACTGAAAGGAAGAAAATCAAAGAAAGAAATCAAAAGGCAGAATATAAAGGTATTCTCAATCAGGGCATGAGCAACCCCGAGTGTAAATTCGGCAATATCTTTGAGGCCGCGTTGAAGTTCGCTCATCAGTGTTGTCGACCAGTGGTTGCCCTATGTCAGGCATTGTATTTCGAATTTGTTTCAGCGCTGCCCCGACGCATATTACAAACTACACGTGATAATTGGCAATGGGGCCTCTAGCAGCCAATCAAACGTCGCCATTCCTTTCATAGTCCTCAATGCATAATGAATATTCATGTAACTGTCCCTATCAAACGGTACCACCGCTTTACTACGTAAATGTTGATTCCTTTCAGGCACCACTATAACGGTACCACCGCTTTACAGCACCGCTATAACGGTACCACCGCTTTACA